>CAJPEX010004468.1:0-21594 GCA_905338405.1 Notodromas monacha | reverse complement strand
TGAAACTCAGGGAAATGGAGATCGATTCTAAAAATAGTTTCAGAAGAAAACGTTGCTCTCTTCTCTTCCGAGTATCGTGAAAACATAAATCCTGGCTGACGTTTTCAAAGTAATTACAAAATGCAGGATTAGCTTCCATGAGCATGAAAATAAACTTTCATGGTACATAATCGCCGAGACTTTTGCGAGAGATCAAAGTGTTTCGCAGAAACTCAATCCTTTTAAAGAGAGAAGTTAATCCCGTCTTAAAATGTTCCGATGAAGAGTGACGAGACGACGGATATCAGAACGAAAGAGAAATCCGAAATTTCCTGTTTCAAATGCTTTTCCTCATGAAATTCGACCATCTCACTTGCGTTAAATCGCTGCTTTCGGGCAGAAATCACTCGTGAAAAACAACAAGACAAGATTAATTTTCAATTAAAATTTAATGCTTCAATGAGAAGGAAAAAACACATTCGTTTCCCGATCCTATTATGATACTCCGCAATGTCTGAAATCAAAATTAAGTGAGACCCTCAGATGCGGACAAAATTGGTACGTCAAGAGTGTCCCTAAGTTGAATTGTCCCTAAGTCGAGTCTTGCTTTCCCATAGACTTACATTAAATAATTTTTAATTGGTGTTTTATGCAAGAAATATTCTTCAGAATTCCATGAAAAAAATGTGTTTGCCACTTGAATTTGATTCAGTGAATATATTTTCAATCCAATAAGAAAATTTGGAGCATTGAATAGTATATCACTGTAAAGTTCATTGAAACTTGGCATCTGTAAGAATAACATCCAAGTCATAAAAAGAGAAGGAAGTCCCACTGTGCTACAGCTAATTTTTTTAATTAGCTGAATGGATGGAAAAGTGATGGGAAAAGTCACAAAGAATTTTTCTTACATAGATCTTAGGGTTAGAAATATCTGTTTCTTCCAATTAAGCCTAATAAAAGTCAATTTTCCTAAAATGTATTGGCAATTTTATCATGCAATGTCCTCATGTTGAGTCAGTGTCCCTATGTCGGGCCTTTTTAATGATTATTTTAAAGAAAAATAAATGTCCCTATGTCGAATTGTCCCCATGTTGAGGTGTCCGCATGTGGGGGTCTCACTGTAAAATACCATGCTCATAGCTCTGTTTTCTTCAGACACAAAAGGGAAAACATGCATCAATAATAATACAGTAATATCTTCCTAAGCCCACACGCAAGGGATGGAAAAGTTTTCCACATCAAGAGGAGAGAAAAGGCATTTTCTAGCGCATTAAGCAACCAAAAAAAACCACATTGCCTTCTTATTCCTTGCCCAAAAACTTCCTCTTCCCAAATCTATATTTCACGCGAGGCAATCCAACGAAAACGTGGTCCGATATTATAATAAATCAGCACAAATGAACGCGAGGCTCTTGCAATATTTTCAAACTTGCTTTTCACGAGATTTGATTTTTTTCAAGGCGAAGAGGTAATAATTGATTTGGGCATCTCAAATTTTCTTGAAATTTAAGCTGGAATTTATTTCAACCACTGAACTTTCTGTTACAGTAATCGCAATTTTTTCGTGGTAAAAAAGTAAAAAAAAAGAAACATCCCTTTGCCATTTTTATTCCTTTTGCCATTGGTGGTTAAAATGAATGTTGCATTCAATTTTGCAATGAATACATTTCATACAACGACACGTAAATTGAGATCGTGCCAATCCTTCTTTAGTTTATTTTTCATGCAGATTTTCGTTTCATTTTTACTCCACTCTAGGAAGAAAAACAGCACAAAGCACGGATACTTCATATTTTCAAGACATGTTTCCTTCGTTATCCCTCCAAAGTTTTTTTTAAAATATTTCTTCCAAGAAAAAAATATGCTTTCGTCTTGTGCTAGATCACTAGGTCATATGAGGTCACTCCCAGGCAATGAACATGGCCCCATGCACAACTTTGTGGCGCCTTCTGAAGTGGAGCAAAAAAGCGCCACAATGTATTGTCTGGAAACGTCGGATAGATTCTAGAACAAAAGCTGTTTGTTCTGGGCCAAATACGAGAAGCTGAAATTGTGTGAAAAACAAAGAGAGGAAAGTCATGTATTCGGCATTATTCTGAAAGCTTCGTATCTTGTTTTTTTTTTTGTGATGGAATTTATTTCAGTCTTTGTCGTGCTTTTCTGTGTTTCTATGATAAAAAAGTAAGACGGCATTTTTTTTTGTTCAAGCAGGAAATTTAGAAATTATCTGGCAAATTTCCCATTTAAGGCTCTTCTGCATCAATATTTATCCAAATAATCAAAACTCTTTTAAGTAAAGGTCAAAAGTAATTTTCACATGCAGGTTAAAACTTTTTTTTCAATTTTTATAAATCTAAGTTACCAATAAAATTCATGATACGTGTATGATAAAATTACAACTTGCGGGAGAATTTCAAATTCTGTGATTATCCCTCTATGGTTACAATTTCAAATACTGTATTGCAGTTCAGAGAAAACTCATCATACTGCTAATTTTCCCACCAGTTGGCAATAATTTCTTCCATGAACTGATCTTTTGAGGGTCTTGAGATTCACATTGGCTTCTGCCTTTTTCAAAAAAAATTTCCAATTTCTTTTGGGATATTAAACTCTCCAAGAGATAAAACTATTGAAAATCTGTGATTGATCCAAGTTTAATACCCATATCACACTTGATAAAAATGTAATCATTAAATGTAGAATATTGTAATTATGTATACACACTCCAAAAGTAAACAAGACAAAATAACAGGATAAAGTAGGCGTTAACAACACTGCGATGAAAAGTCACTGCCGCTGAAGAAAAAACTTCTCTTAAGCTTTCAAAGAAAGGCTGTAGAACATTTTTGTTTCTTCTTCCAGAATCAATACATGGCTGCGATTTCGCAGCTGACGAAGCAAATAATATCCTTTCCAACTATAAAGGAAAAAAAACTGGCGACGGTAAGTGTATCACACTCAGGAACACCCTTGAAGAATAATGAAAGCGGTCAGTGAAACAGACACACTATAAAGCTTTGTTTTTTATCGTTTTGTGTTCTTGGCTACAGATCGGGTTCGTTCTAGAAAGAGCCGGAAAAGGGGAAAGCATATATCCGGTTTCTGAACATCACATCTTCCCATGAGCCAGACATATTCTAGACTAATAAAAGTAAACATAATAATCTGTGACGAGGGGTCAGTCTGAAATTTCCTGGAAAGCTTCTTTGGTGCTTCCAAGAATGTGCTAGTGTGAAAGGGTATCCTTAAATCGAGTACATTGAAAAAAAAAAGCTTGAATACAGTTCTCTGTCAGAAAATCGATTGAACTCTGATTCACCACAAGGTTGCTCTGAATTAATCCAAGGTATAATTTTTTTGTACCCCTGCAATGCATAATACTGTAATATTGGCACACAAAAAAGATAGCTCGAAAAACGCGCCAGACATTCTCAGATATTTTAATTCTATTATTGTCTCTTTTTTGCCTTTGATTTTGCAAAACACGTGACTCAATTTCAACGTGAAACTCTTTATACTGTATAATATATTTTCATAATGTGAGTTTTTTCACGCGATAAAATTTCCGCAAGAAATCTAGAGACTTTCGCGAAGAACGTTCCTTGACATAAGTACCCTGCACTAAGATTCAGGACCCATATGCTCTCCAGACTAATTTCAATTTCAAATGAAAACTCATCTAACAATGTGTCTGGCCTCGGTCAACTAGAAACTTCCTTCACCCAAACTTGCTCAGCCTATGGAAAGCTGAAACATCGTGTAGGGGATTAATGTTTTTCGCAGAATAAGTATAATCAGGGAAATTATGATCGTCTTCCGGTCGGCAAAACAAAAATCGATCAAGTTCGCCATTTTTTAAAATTAAAAATTCATTCCACGATTTCACAAGTAGAGGATGAAAAACGGATTTGGCTAATTTATTCGCATCATTAAAATTTTATGAAAGTGCTTTTCATCATCCACTGAAGCCGTAATCGTTTCTGAAAATCCTCTGCAACGACTTAAACTCAATTTCCGTAATTCAACAGTATCGAAAAGAATGTGCGCCATTTTTTCAGATTTTATGGTTCAACTGAAATTCATTCAGTCAAAAACTAATAAGCTTAGAAAAGGATATGTTGTGTACTGATTTGGTCCATTTATTTTTTCATGAAACAACCAAAATATTAGATTGAGGGAAAAAATAAAGAAGTAATGTTTGGAAATTTTTTTTTCTCGGCATTTCAAGGTATACCGTAATATTTTTGTGAAAAAAATTGAAATGGAAACTGCGGCTATGTGTTTTCTGATGCACAATTTTCAAAGGATCCCACAAAGAAACTGTTTTAAAAATTGATTCATCAGATTGTAAAAAGAACTGAGAAAAAATGGTTGATCTAGATTTTTATGCGATATTATTTTGAGATTTTAATGTTTTATTCAGTTGTTTCAAGCCCGGTGTTTGATCCAGGGCATCAAAAATCTGGACATGTTTATCTTGCATCTTTCACATCCGAGTACTTCCTTCTTTGTCGTACACGCGGTGTATATATATATATATATATATGTATATATATATATAAGGCATCAAGTTTTTCCCCCCTTACGCAAACACCCACCCACGCACACGAAGTGAATCAATGAATAAAATAAAAACAACCGCAAAATATTTTATACTTTCCTAAATTTGACACCAACATGACAGCGCCTGAGAGGGGAACTTTGCAGACGATCCGCGGAGGCGTTCCTTATATATATATATACACTTATTCATCCCTTCCAGTTATTCCTTCATCACGTACTCAAAACCCTCTTTTTTTTTACAGTCGCCACTTTCCAGTTCCCTTCTTTTCATCATGTTGCTCGTGTGAGTACATTTTCATTTTCCTCATCGCACTCACCCAAAGGATTCTTCCGGTAGACAAACTGAGCTTGGTTGGAGCTGAGCCAGGAGCAGCACAACAGCAAGGCGAGCAACGCGCAGCACTTCATCGCGATCATTGGCCGACGGCCGCCGACACCGTTTCTTTACCCCATTGCACAAGCATGATAATACTCAAGTCATGCTTTTTTTTTTATTCATATTAGTACTGTACATGCGTCTGTAAGAAAGCTATCAAGACAAGCATAATTGTGTAGTAGTACAGTTGTACATATTGTGGAATGAATTTTCTTTTATTTTGGTATCCATATTGTTGGGGGTTCCTGAGACCTCACAACAAAGATTGGGTTTATATAGTGAAATAGACTGATGTGCACAATTGGCCGTTTGCGGCCTGAGGGTTTCAAACTCCTCTACGTCTGTGTATATGGAAGTCCGCAAATTTTTTCCAACCAAAATATGTCACACACAAAAGCAGGTCTTGTCTCTCCAAAGTTCAGAGCAGGATTTAGGATTTCTTCTGATGTTTTTGCACAGGTAAAGGTCCTCATCCCCACAGGAAAGCTTCTCCAAGATTTTCACTGGGGTGTGACTAATTTTCTGTGGTTGTATTTCTCAATCATTCCTTTGATCAAGTTATAATTCAGTTGATGGAATGTTTCCTGGATATCACTATCTTCAGGATTGATTGTGTTTGGAATTCTTAAAAATCATGTGTTTATTTGTGTTGGTATTTTTTGGAATTTGTTTTCTTGTACGACATGGTGTTTTGTATGCTGCATTGTACTTTTGTGCATATTTGTACCTTGTGCCGCGGGCAACATCTAGTCAACCCGTGACACATATAATGTACAGATTTTTTCTCTGTTTCCCATTCTGAAGTTATTGAATATGTTTGAATGGATTTGGGTGGGTGGGGAGGGTGTTTGGATGTGGGAGTGTTGATTGAACCTTGTGAATGCTGAAAAGCAGAAAATAAAGCTTTCTGTTCATTCACAGTAATACAAGTCAAACTTCTCTGAGTCTGAATCAAAGGGACCAGCGAAAAATTTGCTATGATAAGCAAGGGAGCTTTTTTTCTGCAGAGAACCTTCATAATATGGGGAGTTGACTCTGTGGGAGCACAAATAAAAATAATAAAAATTAATTTTTTAGATAAACATGGCTGTAGATGGAGTCCACCTGTAATAATACCGTCAAACCCTGATAAGATGCCACCATTTGTCCAAAGCAATTTTGGTGCTTTAAAGGGGTTGGCGGTTTATTGAATATTTCATTTTAAATTATTTGATTGAAAATACAGTACTTGATTTTCCTTCAAAAGTGATAAAGATTCTGGTTTTTTTTTTTAGAAACTTCAGTAATTTTCAAAAGAGTATTGCTGTGATCAATAGATTACTCTTGCAGAATATTAGTTTTTCTGCGTCAATTTATTCAAATTTTAGGATTATGTCAATTTATTGCTCAAATAAAAAAATTAGCATTATTATTTTTTATTCTTACGAATACAAGATCCTTGACAGAAATTAAAATTCTACCCAAATGTTGGCGTTGTCCATTTTTTATATCAATTTTTTGACAAACAAATCAGATGAATTATTTGTTGGAGGGAAATTTTCCAAGATACCTTTTCAGCTAAAGCTTTAGCACTGCTGAGATAAATCTGATTATAATTTCAACACAAACTCGGGATAATTTTGGGACACATTTTGCGTGAAAATATACATGCATCACTCCACAGTTTACACGCGTACAATTTTTTTTTTCATTTTCAGAATTAACTTTTAGTGCCCCTTGCATCTGCTAAACTTCGGAGCATAAGTATCCGCATTTCTTACCTTCCCCCAGGGCTTAAAAAGTACACATCAAAAGAGCCTGAGCCCTTCTAAGCAGCAGAGGAGAGAACAATAAGATCTTTCAAAATCTGGGAACTTCGCTTCCATTCGGTTAAAAGCCTTTGAGGAAGTGTGTCCTCAAAAGAAACTTTTCTTCAACGTGGATGAGCTTGTGCAAGTTTCGGTGCTTCTAGTGGATGCTAATAGTCGGGCGGAATTTCTATGGAAATTCTTCGAGCATATCTTGAGGTGTTACGAGGAAGTTTTAAACTAAATTTCAAGACTCTAGAGAGGAAATGATGGAAGGAATTGTGCTTCAGGGCGAACCAGGTCAACCACGTGCTGAACGGGAAACTGCCCTAGTATTTTCTGCCACATTTCCGGAAAATGTAAGACCTAATCATAAGGTCAGCTCTTGTACAATGTTCAAGCAACATAACTCTCCTAATTTAAGCCCATAAGAAAACTTCAGTCCATATTCAAACAATTTTTTCAATGGAAAGGCAATGAATTAAAAAAAAAATCATGCTAAATTTTGCTTGCACAGATTTGTCGAAAAGAAATACACCGTCACCAGAGAAGCTCAATTTTTTTCAGCAAAAACAAGGTATTCATACGATCCCAAAAACAGGTGCCAATAAACTAATCGTGAAATTTCCAAGCATTTAATAGCTATCTACTCATTTTTAATGATGAAATGCATAATAAAAGCCACACTTGTTCGTCCTGATCACATCTTTTCTTCACCCCGGGACTGAGAAATATTTGCACGAAGTTCCGTGTAATTTAGACTCGCTTTCTAAATTTAAGAATGTAAACCCCTCGATCGAAGCTATTCGCTCTAATAACCGAAGAAAAATCGCGGGAAATCCACGAATTTAAACACGCATATGAGATTACCCATGATATGCAAATTTCCTTGAAAAGAATGGCGCCTGCGTGGAACTTTTTGGCACAAAACCGCGACTCTAGGCCGGGTGAGAATGATAAGGGCAACCGGTGAACCACGTCGGTGAACTTCCTGAGCCACTGTGATAATGGAGAAGACTGAAAACAAATAATTTAATTTAAAAGTCCTCTGTTGAAAAAAAAATCAGAAAATTCGACCCATTGAAAAATATGTTACGTGATATTGTTAAATTAATGCTGTATATTTACTCATTCAATTGCGAAGTAAATCGGCATCTGAAATATTCGTAGGTTGGAAAAAAAATCCTTACGGCTGATCCTGGAAATAATAACATAAAAAAATTGTATTCCTACGCAAAATATATATTTTGGCATTAACTTGAAAGTGTTAAAGGGTCTGCAGAAGACTTGATATAAATTGTGGGACTGCAGCTCTGCAATCTGAAAAAAAAAGAGTTCATCGCTTTATAAAAAAATTTTCTTGAGGCCCTTTCCATCAACAACAATGTCCCAAAATAATGTCCTTAATTACTGATGCCTAATTAATCTTCTAATGAAGCTTTCTCTCCAGACAAGCCGTCAATCACGATCTTCGTCAATCAAAATCAAACCTCATCACTGTGAACAACACTCGACACTGCCGGAAGCACCTCTGATGTCACAACAACCACATCAAACGTTGTATATATGCAAGCCACAGAAAAAAAAAAGGCCAGCGAAAAAGTTGGCACTTCAGTTTTTTTTCTTCTTTCAGTTCTGCGTGGGAAAAAAGCTGCGACACCGTCACTTCACGATGAGACAATGATAAATAACCGGGACTGCTGGGAAGGTTTTTGGTGCCCAGAATTCACGAGGTGGTGAAAAAAACAGCAATTCTTCGCGGAATCACGAAGCAAAATAATTTTTTGCACAGGTAGACCTTTGAAAGCTCAAGTTTGCGATTGATCATACTTTTGCGGAAATTTCCTCTCGTTTGCAGCTAACAAACTATAAACTGAGGTTTAAAAAAAATCTTCTCACTTACTGAGGTTACTTTGAAAAATTTCTCCACACGCGAATAAATAAATATTTGCTCGTCGAATGCGTGGCAATTTTCAAACGACAAATACACGAAACATCCATTTCAATTTACTGCTGATCTTTCCATGTGAATTGAACTGAAAATGCCATAACCATGCGTAAAACTGATTTTATGACAAAAAAAAATGTATAGGGATCAACATGATTTTTTCCTGGCTTTAAAATGCTTCAATTTTTTCAATCAGTCCGAATAAAGATTTGGTGTTCAGAAAGAAATAAAGAAAAGTGGTTTAGATCTTCTATCGATAACAGAAAAAATTAGCTTTTTTCCTTTTCGCAAGTATAGGCACATTTCAGTTTTTCCAAAGATCACCAAACTCCGGGTTTTTCCAGAAAAAATAACCCCCTTTTTATTTTAAAAATCTTCCAATGTCGATTCCATTGAAGGAGCGCGGGAAAAAATGAGTGAAGAATTCTTATTTTTCTAAAGCATTTTCCTCTATTACGAGAAGTAAATCAAAATTTTCCGTGATCCATCCACTTTAATCGATCGAAGTCTTTCTCATTTTGGTGTTCTTAAGCACCAAGTTTTGCAAAAATATTCTGACACTATGGCACAGATGGGTAAATAATTCTCATAATTCGAAGAGGTGAGTTGATATTACCTCTTCAATGCTTTTTTTCTCTTTAGATCTACTGTATGCATTTTTAAAATTAGCAAACTTTGAATATTCACAGTCTAGAGGGCGGGTAAGAAAACAAGGAAAGGAATCCTGCCATTTCCCGAGCACCCATGCCGGCGGGTCCGTGGGGGGGACTCTTCTACACGAGGGGGGGAGGAGCCCTTAGGTTCAGGAATTTTGACTGTATGAAGCAATAAGGTAACCCGAGATGTGCCGACAACCAAGTCACACACATGGCAGGCGACTGACGCTCAGTTGCACATACGTGGAAGTCTTGTGAGACAATTATGCTTCTCCCCCCCTTTCTCTGGTGAGTCTGAGGACTTGAGCGGAATTCATTAACTGGTGTAGCGGGGAGGTACCAACTTTGAGGAAAATTGAATATCCTAATGTGAATATGCATACAGTGAAAAATTTTAGTCATGCGTTATGGAAAACTGTTGATTCTTTAGTCTAGTCTATTCTGCCAAATATTGGCTTTTTTCTTTTGTGTCTCGGGAAGCGAACGTCATTAGCAATATTGAGGACTTCCGGACAGCAGTTGATAGTTTTTTTTTGTCTTCGCTTCAAACGGGAATTAAGCTGATGCAGAAATTTCGATTGGATTTTGAATTAGTTTTCCAGTGACCGTTACTTGTTAAGATTAGTGAAATATGCGTCACGCACTAACTGGTCAATCTTTTGACCTTCAAATGTCCGGCTAAACTATAATGAAGCTCACAATATTTCAGATGAAATCTCGAAATTGTCTCAAACAAAAATTCGGTCAGTGTCAGTTTTGCACAAGGTATTTATTTGATTGGGTGTCTACTTCACAGTTTCCAGGAGTCCGCTGGTTTCAATAATACTTGAAATACTAGTATTCAAGATGCTTTAAAATTAGAAAATAATCAGTAATTTATTCATTTTTTCATCATCAGATGTAGGGCCATGATTGGATTGAAATTTCATTTTAAAATTGCGTAATCCTGCATTTTCAATTCAAAATACTCTATCAATATAATGTGGTCGCTTCGTTTCTGTACGATTTGCAGAGTAATTAGGCTTGGCGTTTTTCAAGAAAACTCTGAGGAAACCCTTATATGAAGTCCCGTCATTTAATAAATCATCATCATCAGTCATTAATTGTGCAAAGTGTGCATTGCAAATTTGCTTGTGTATTTTTGGCAAAGATCTTAAAGTTGATAGAACTTGTCCCTTCCATCAAAAGCCCATTTTTCTAATAAAATTGAAGATATTCTGAGCCATATTTGTCCCAGGACTGGAATATTTTTTGCATTCTCTTCATTTCTTTGATCAATGTCTTGATTTTGTCATTCACATCATCCCTGACACAGGGTATGGAATCATCCGAATTATTATTATGAATGAACAGAAAACTGTATCTTCCACTTTTCAGTGTTAACAAGGTTCAATCAATATTCCCACATCCAAACCCCTCATCCCCACCCAACCCAAATCCATTCAAAGGTATCCAATCACTTCAGAATGGAAAACAGAGAAAATAGCTGCATATTTTAGTCATAATAATGACTACAACGTACAAACACTTTCTGTATAACCATTTTAAGCTAATGTAGTTCTGCTACGCTTGGCTGCACCTGGTGCACTAGCAATTATATTTCACAATCCTGTTGTCAACTAAATACTTTACCAACTGCGCAAATGCTTCCTTCCTTTTAAAGAAACAAATTATGATGCCCTTAACCCTTGGACGGCGAAGGGTTCTTTCCCATCGCCGGCCAAAGTCGGATTATTCTCGTATGCTGAGGCATTTTAATTTTTCTGAAGGTCAGAAAAGACCTTCCAGGTGGGCTGAGGCAAAGTCGGGATTAATCCAATGAAAAGCCCATTGCTTAGCATAGCATTTTTTTCTTTTTCCCGCGAAATTTTTCTGTACAAAAAGAAAAAAAACATCGGATTTTTCCCCAACTTCGTCCTCAAATCCCTGTTGTACTTTTTTTACTTTCTGCCCTGAGGTGCAATGCAATTTCGCAAAAATAGTCCAACTTTGCTGCCCAAGGGTTAATCCAAATTGGTTACTATGTGTGTTTCTTGACCTTGGCTGACTGAGGCTATATATACAGGTGCATTTAATGTTGCATTAAGTTTACTGTGCACCTGACTCCAACCAGACACCTTGTTGATGTTGCTTTGCTCCGCAATGAACTGTATTTCTATCTACTGTGTGAAGGATAAAATAAACTACTTGATATACTCTCATGGAGTAACTTTTGCATTTCCTTCAAAAGTTGCAGAAAACAGTTTAAACCTCCAACTCAATATCTTAACTTTAGGTAATAAAGTACACCAGTTATTGATCACCACAGTCTCTTTACTTGTCTTAATAGTTTTTTGGAAAACAATTTGGATAACAAAAATAAAAGAAAATACATTCCAAGAAATACAACTACTCAACTGATGTGTATGGGTACACCCCTTTAATAAGATAATAATTATTTTTTCATTCAAGGGGAATACAGTATCTTATTGACTACTCTCGTCAAGCAACAATTTTTCTTTGGTGTTTCTTTCCACAGGAAACGGTTAATAGGCAGTTCTTTTCATGCTGTGACAAAGAAAGCATCCCAATAACCCACACACCGTCCCTGCTATAATACACAGCAGCCCATTATTTCCCCTCAAAAGAGAGTTTATATTCAGTTGCCGGGCGACCAAGAGGCCTTGGCGTCTCTCGCAGGTACAGCAAGTCAGTACTCGTTTTGCTCACCATAGTAGAGATCCCTTGAAAGCTAATGGCCGTACTCGTGTACCAGCGGGAGCCTATATATACTGTACTCTCTTGTCTGGGCAACCCGGCGGAACCCAGGGCGCTCGGGAGCGGGTCTCGGGTCGGGCCCGCCGCGGGTTCCCCCCCAGCAGCAGCACCCACTTCCGAGAGACTCGGGCCTTGGGGTTGGGTTCAGTTCCGGACAATAATCGCGGCCCGGGTGTTCCGCGATATCTATACTAATGAATTCCCCTGGACTGACGCATCCGGAAAATTATTCAAATCGCCTCGCTTCGGTACCAATTCACCGCGCGTCTCGAATGTGTTGTACCGCATTAAATGTAGAAGAGTCACGATGTTTCGGATTATTCAAGGACCAAATGTTCGCAAACGACTGTATGTTCTTTATGGACCCGAGAAAAGAGTCAATCATTTCCATGTAAAAAAGTATTCCGCGCAAGTGGGTTCCCACGAAAGGAAATTTTTGCATGAAGAAAAACGGGGGCACGTACACAGAAGCAAATCATTTCATATTATAGTAAAGTTTCTTGTATTGTCTCGGATGATAGGACACAATTTCCTCCAACAACTAAAAACAGACATGAAACATTGTCAATCATTTCCGTAAAAAAAACCTATCGAATCGGAAACATATTCAGCAAATGGGTCCCCGCATAAGGAAATATACTCGCATGATGACTGATTCGTGTGATGAAATTTCTTTGGAAAGACAATTTTCGCTCGTATTTTTTTCGGATTATTTGAGAAAATTTGCTGAAACGACTGTAGATAGACCCGAAAAATTGTCATTTTTTCAGTAGAAACATTTTTTGGCGAGAGCGTCCCCGCAGAAGGAATTATTTGCATATACAGTAAAATTCGCATGATTTAAATTTCTTTTGGAAGAAAAATACGGGACTCGCAGAATAAAATTCATTCTTTATGATAAAATTTTCTTGTGACGTTCTTTGCGAAAATCAATAAGCTCAAAATACCGTGTAGTATCCATAGAATGAAATGCAAATCCGGGTTTTCGTAGAAACGTACAGTAGTCAATAAAATCCTTTCTTGTCGAATTTTTTTAAAGTGTGACATTTTTCATGGAACAGTGATATATTTTCCCCGTAAAATTTTAATTTTTTTTACAATGGCAGCTGGACGAAAATCGTGTCTCGAGTAAGGGAAGTCTCACATGAAGAAATTCAACCTGAAACAGCTCTGTTTCTCTAACTGGGATTCAAATTACGTTCAAAAATCAATTCTCACGATGAAAATTTCAGTCCTCCCTTATTCTCAAACGTTTCTTTAAAATTTACAGTAGATTTCAGTTCATCTGTGACATGCCAGCGAATTTTCTTTTTTTTTTTTTTTTTACATGGATGAAAAATAAAAGGGCGTCTTTTTCACTCCCGAAAACACGTGTGGCAATTAACTCTCGGTAAAAGCAACCCCGTATACGAAGCATACATCATCATGAGGTAACTAAAAATTACCTCAAGAATATCAGTCTTCTTGCTCAAGAGACCAAAAAAAAAGAGTCCCCTTGAACTACATACTATACCTAGCAAGAGGAAGAAATTATTCCAGCAGTTCCTCGCTCCTCGCAGACTCCCATTTTTCCCAATTACCTCCGCTGACAATTACCACTGTGGCATTTCCTGTTGAGTGTCGGATAGAAGTACAAGGTAGAAAATAGTTTAGAGAATAATAATAATAAAAAAAGAAGAATTAAGAGGGCCGCAACTAGGTTACTCGAGTGGCCTGACAATTGCAGAGCGATTCCACGGGTTTCCTACTTTCCAGAGCTAGTGGAAATTTAGAAAACAAACTCCTGATTACGAAGACATAATCTTCAGTGCAGCAGTCTTTTTAAATTATAAATTACAGTAGTTGGGATTTACAGTACGTTAAAAATTTTCACCACAAACCAATGAATTTCTCTGTTTTTTTTTGTGTTGGAATTCTCAAGTTAAAGATAAAAATTTCAGAAGCAAAAAATTTTCAGCACATGAGTCATTATATTTATGAAGGAGAAGGCATAATTTGATTATTCTGCTTATCATATTGTTATTGATATAATCTTTATTAGCCGTTCAATCTGGCATTCAATTAATAAATTGGTGGCTTTGCTCTCTGAACTAAATTAGATGAGGAGCCGAGTGCAAAATTAAAATAGTTTCGCTGCATTCGCAATATTTCCTAAATTTCGCTGAGGACACTGTGGTGTTCAAAAATAGACAGAAAGCTCTGGAATTTTTTAAAAACTAAGTCACGACTTTCAGGATTTTTCACAACATTCCTCCCCAGGATATTTTTTGGAACAGGTGGTTGAGGTAAGATGGGAATAGAAAGGTACTAAACCACGAGTTTGAAGGCTTTCTGGTGTGACATGGAAAGTGTTTTCTGTGACATTCATTACCACTAGAAGAAGCCTTGTAGCATGTGTGGAATCAGTCAGGATGTTCACCCAACTTTTCTCCAGAACATTTTTCCCACTTTTCTGGAACTAAGAGAAGAAGATAACTTATTCTACCCTGAAGATGTTGCACAAAAATGCGTATGTGACTGCAGTAAATGCCACTTTCACTGTGTGTGCTGTTGTTTTTTTGAATTGTTGACAACTTTTGATGGTTCTCTGGTAGTTCACACTATATACACCTACCCAATGATTACCTGAGTACCATATGCCCAGCTTTAAGACACACAACCATAATTTACAACCTAAAAATTGAATAAGAATATTTTCCAGTACTATACATGCGCACAAAATTTTCAAGATTGAAAAATTTCTGTTTTTCAAGAAAAAAATCCATCAAAATTCGAATTTTGACTTGAATCTGAACTATATTACTGCTTAGTTTTTCATTGAAATCAGTTTCTGGAAAATGCTGTTTTAAAAGGGACTAAAATTTCCAAAACGGACAAGTAAGAGACACGGTTGAACTTTAAATAATTGTAAACCCTTAAATATATTTACATGATTTCTCATCAAAGACTCTCTCCAATATTTTTTTTTATTTTTTGAAAATTATCTGAGGCAGGCTGAAAATCTTGTGCTTAAAATTGGGTTCAGTAATTTCCTTATATGCCTCAATTTGTATCATTGATATTTTGTTTTTTGCTTTTGGGCACGGGAAGAAAGTGTCTTCATTTACATCAGTTGTGCAATTGTACATTTTGGGACGCATTTTCTTTTCTTCTAATATCCATATGCAGTTGTTAACTTGCAATTTGACCCTAATCCATTGCCAGACTATAGGGTCAAATTTCAAAGCAGTCAAATTGCAAGATGCTTTGTGAAATTGAGAAATATCAGCAAAAAAATGCAAAAAAAGTGTACGAAGGAAGTCAAATTCTGTGGCAGAGGTCAAATTGCAAGTCAGCCTCCCCGAGAATTCAACCATCAAATTTTGGTATGGTCAAATTGCAAGGTACCACCTGTGCAGTTTATTCCTTTATGTTCCATTTTGATGTGATGGAATGTGTTTGAATGAGTGTGGGTGGGGAGGGGGCGTGGTGTGTGGGAACATTGCTTGAACCTTGTGAATGCTGAAAAGCAGAACATAAAGCTTGCTGTTCAGTGCAATTCAATTACTTATATGCACAGAAATTCTGTATTTCTTGACTTGCAAAACATGTTTTACCCCAATTCTTGGTATAAATCTGGTTTTCACAGCAACAACGGGATTTTGAATCTGAAAAGTATTTTCGAGTTTTACATTCAGATTAATCAATTTCTTTCAATCACCTGATCTTTTAGGCAGTACTGTATGCCACTCTGCAATCAAAATAACATTAATGAAATATCTCGGAAGTTTACCTTTCATTTCAAAGTTCAGCATGTGTCGCAATCATGAGCTGATTTGTTTACAGCATCCATTATTGCAAAAAGACATTTTGCTCATGAAAATGAATCTGCATTCAAATGAGGCAGAAATGGAAATGAACTCAGCTTTAAACCATAAATATGAAGTTTTCCGCATGTGATGCAACAAAACCAGCTGCTTACTTACAACATCCATTGCCAACCAAATGTTGTTCTTCAGATCGAAAATAAATCACTCACGAAAACTCGTTTACGCTTTTTTTTCAAAAATTGATTGCAATTTTTTGAAGCAGTAAATATTTTTTTGAAGGATGAAGTGTTTATTTTCATCTCCAGTGCTTCAGACCTTGCAATGTAAGGAAGAAATATCCGCTCTGCAACAAACTGATCACTCATGGATCCGGATGCAGTGCAAAAAAAAAATGGCTTACATTTCAGCATGATTTACTTTGGCTTTCTAGGTGAAGCTTCGTTTACAGGAAAGAATAACGGATGTGCTTCAGCGAGAGGAAAAAAGTTTCCGCGTCCACGAATGATATGAAGTCAGCATTTTCAGCATAAATTTACTTCCGAGAAAAATGGGTGTTCCCTTCACAAAACTGCGCTGAACTCACGGAATCGTCCATAAGAACATTAAGCATAAAACTGCAAGGAAATAACGTGCGAAATTGAGCCACACCAGTCCAGATTACTGTCATTTGAAAACGCAGCGTTTTCCACCCCGTGTTCTATGGATATCATTTGTTACTGAAGCTGCTTATATTCAGGAGGAAGGAACAGGTTAGGAAACGGGTTTATGATCCAGAAAATGCCTGGGTGTGGATGCAGAATTTTTGCAGGAAATGCTGCAAAAAAAAAACAACAAAAGAGCCACGAAGCCCAATTTTACAGTCCTCTGAAAAATATTTTTACGCCTCCAATTCCGACCATCGTGTGCTCAAAAAATTAAAATCAATTCATAAAAAAGCCGGCAAATGAAATAATCCAGGGATTTTAATTTGAATGATTTTTCGACATCAGTGTACAAAAAAATCGCTCATTCCAGTTGAAAAAAACAACCAATGTTTTCTGGGATTAAAAAATTAAACCGATTCAAATATTCTAATTAGATTGGTAATCAAATGTTCTCAGTCTGAAGCGAATCTTATATAGTCGTCTTAGCTAAATTAGGAAGGTAAAATTTATTTTTCTCTAATTTTTTCAAGCTGGAAAAGGAAATATTCTAAGTTTTTAATTTGAATAATATTTGACCATCAGGGCACGAAACAATCGCTACTTGAAAAATCAACACGTGAAAAAGGTTACAATATTCCCTATGACCCCAAATTAAAATTGAAACGAATAATCTTCTACTCGTATCTGAATGTTGATCACATTGTCTCAATCTCTTAAAAAAGTTTAATCGGTATATCTTCATTTGAAATGGGAAATGATTTCCTTTTTCGAGCATTGAATATAAATTTCTTCTCAAGGTAGATTTTCAACCTTGAATAAATTCCTCATCACTTTTTGAAGAAAACTCAGACTTGAATGCATTTCGTTTCGTTTGAACAATTTTGAAAGCATAGAAAATTCAGCACAAAAATCACGCGAAGGGACTGCATCCCATAATAGCAATGTTTCAATCCACTCAAGAATCACATATATACTTAACAACCGCCACATTGAGTTTTATGTGGTTTAAAAATTGACAATACGAAAGAATCAAAGAGAGGAAGAAAAAGAAATCAACTGAAATATAACCGCCTTTAGAAGAAAATACACGACGGGGAAAAAATCGTTTGATTCGAAAAGCAAGCCATCTTCGACCCGTTCACGCTCAATAAATTGCATTCGAGTTGACAGGACATGAATTTTCTTCCTCTATATAGGGGTTTCCGATTCCAGAAATCATGGGAAAAGCTTCTTTGTTGTGCTCACTATTGCCATATTTCTAAGTAATGTTCTTTTTTCGTTGGTTTTCCTGTCTCTCCCCCTACAAGGAATAAACCTTTTTCGCCTATTGTTTTTTCTTTTTTTTTCTCTTATAGTTTTCTTCTGTTTTTTTTTCGTTTCTAGATTTGTCCATCAGAGATGAATTATTTCTGCGGGGTGGAAGAAGAAATTTATATTTCCTGCACAAGCATGCCCTTCGGTCGTGAATCATGTTTCTGGGTGATTGTTATTTCTAGAGCGTGCTTTCGGTTCTGAGCGTTTTTCACAGCCGGGTTCTGAATTAATGTGGAATTGGGTATCATGACTCAAATGAAAAGAATTTTCCAGAAAAAAGAGAGGAAATGCGTGCCAAATACAAGATAAAAATCATCAATACGAAATTAATCGGATTTCTACAACTTATTGGCACAAAATCCTTCATAATGCCTCGCTGAAAGTGCTGCAGGTGGTTTTCAGCGGCAGAAATTTCCGAATCGATCACGGATTATTTTAGGGATTAATTTTATCACGGTTTATTTCGAGACTTGATGGTGTTCAATTAGAAAAATTCAAAACTTGGAGAAACCAATGCCAGCATCTGATTGGCACTGAATCGCACCTGCGCAAATTTTATCGCTGGCTCTTATTATTTCGCAGGCATGCGATTTTGCACAGCTATAGTGCTGAAATTCAGTTGAGCGAAATGATAATGGTTCCTTTGGTTTCAAATTCTTGCAGTGACTGTCGTATCCTCTGTTCATTGAATTTAACTGTTTCCGAGATAAAAAAAATTACTGGTTCTTAAAATGCCGGCAAGAAATTATGCCGAAAAAGGATTTTTTATTTCGCGTAAATTTTTTTTTTAACGGGTCTGGATGAAGAATTGCGTGATTTCAGGAGTCAAGTCCTAAAAAAATTTTTTTTGGCTTAAAAGATCGGCTTCAACACAATGATATTTTTCAAGCTGCCTTTTCTTACTTAAAATTTATTTTTAAATTTTTAATTAAAATCTTTGGGGTTTAATTCTCACGTCATTTTCATGTGTCACAGATGCACTTTTTCTCGTCGGCCTTTTTTTCCCCCGGCATTGTTCCCACTGTTTTCTTATTGTTCCCACTGTTTTCTTCAAGATCCCGCCGTCGTTTAAGCAATAACACGAAAATCAATCAATTCAAACAAATAATCCCAATGTACGCCAAATCTGACCAAATTTCACCAAACAGGAAGCCAAAAAGATACAATGAGATGCTCCCTTTTCTTTCGTTCATAAATTTGTGTACGAATGCCGCTTATTCCCAGCAAAAATTGGCGTAAAAGTACCACAAAATGTAGCAGAAATAAATGTGCAAAAAATAGCCTTCGCCACTTTCACATATGAAAAAAAAAATTTATTCCGCAAAAAAAAAAAAAAAAAACACCCCGGGCAAAAAGAATAAAAAAAAAAATGTATCCCGCAAAAAAAAAAAAAAAACACCCCGGTCACAAGGTATGAGAAGCTCTTCGCTCAGCCCGTTCACCACTTGCGGTACTCACTCTAAACAGCGCAGTGGGGGGAAAAATAGCACAGGGGCTCTTTGAAAAGACATTCTTGTCCTCTCATTGGTCCAGGCTTCTTTCTTGCACACTTCTTTTTTTCTTCTGAGATTTATTTTTAAAATACCGACCGCTTTCTTTTTATTTTGTTTATTTTTCGTGAGAAGAAAATCTTGGGTCGCGCGGGGGGATGAAAACGACGACGACGACGACGTCGCCGACATCCACCCGGGTGGAGAAATAACGCGCACGCACAGGGCGTCGTTTTGGTGCGACACAATTTTTAGCGCCCTGACGTCTGGGTCAGGGTTTCCCACAAAATCCATTCACATACACGGGATCAATTTCCCAAAAACTATCAATTTTTCAAAATCCGAGAGCGAGCGAGAAATAAAGCGCAGCCGAAAGTAAACGTAGGTGAACCCCAGATAAGGTGAAAGGAGAGAACAATTAATTAAACGCAAGGGGTCAATTTTTTTATTTTTAGTTACAGAAGTTTTGATCTGGTGAAGTGAAAGCATGGATTGAATGATTTCAAAATTTTATATTCATGCTCGGGATATTATTTCGTGTGTCTCTTTCCTTAATTTTGAGGCTCGGCAAAAGACAAGGTTTATGTTGGGCTCTAATTCATACTTCAATTAACTTAAATGCATTCTCCCATGATAATATGGGAAATCTTTAAAATTGTTTTAAATTCTTTGGTTGAATAAGGTTCAAATAAGAAATATAACATGATCGTTTCATTTTAAAAAAGGAGTCTGGTTCGTGATTCGGGATTGATCATTAGCTATATGTTTCAAAAATTCCGAAATATTTCATGGGTGGATTTAAGTTTTAAAACTTTCATCCCAAATTTTTCGGATACCAATTCGACTTCGAAATAAAAAATAAAATGTTCTTGAAGTGATCAAGATTTTTGAAGAAATTTTGACAGGAATGAAGTTGCTGCTCGAGGTAATTTGATGAACTTTCGTTTATCACAGTTATTAAACTGAAAGCATAAAATCTGGACTCAGGAGTGACCACATTTTGTTCTACTGTGAACCATTGTAAAGAATTTTAAACGGCTTCAAGACGACGTACGTAAGGCTCAATTTGCTTTTTGAGAATTGGAGAATTAATGCATTATTGAGATTTTTTTTCAAAATTAACACGAACTCAAAATCTGATAGTACATCAGATATCCGTCGCTATCATCTGCAATTTCTAAGGCACTTGAAAACTTCCTGATGAAAGACAATATTACAAATTTTCACGATGCCAAAATGAGGCAGAATTCGTGAATGAATACTTCTGCCCATTTGTTCAATATTTAAATGTCTCTAGATTTTTTTTTGAAATCCTGAAATTCTTCGACGCAAGGGCAGTAAGCCATTCGACGCAACGTGAAATCAGGTATTTTTTTTCGTTTTCAGCAATAAATTAAAGAAAGAAAAAAAAAACTCCCGAAATTATATGCGTTCGGGAATTTTCCGTGCGCCCAATTCCCAAGATGTTTTTTCTTCTTCAAAATTTTGAAATTAATGAATTTAAGTTGTTCTCTCTATGGAGATATTCCCGAATGATTTTGTTTTCTTCATGCAAATGCACAATAATCCCGCCTCCGAAGAATAGTTTTTTTCCCACACGGAATGCAGGTTCAAAATGTTTAACTGAAATAATCCCCACGATTAATTACAGTTTTAAAACAGTTCCACGGAACATGGAGAAGAAATAAATATTTTTCTCAACACTTGAAGCGTTGTCAGAGAGGTTTATCTGGAAATAACGACTGCATTTTGTCAGTGTCGACCTAGAAGCTCCTGATCCTGGCCTTGACTTCGGCAAATAAAAAGTGAGACGTCGAAAGGATTGCCATAGAAAATTCATCATTGCTCCGAACCTGAACTTCCTCTTCGTCTACCTAATTCCATGACAACAAGGATGGGAAAAAGGAAACAGTGTCGAATAATCTTGAATTTTAATGCCGTAAATCCTTCTCGCAAAGTGCTGCCCAAAGCTCATCATCATGCGAGCAATTCCGAAACTTTCTTCGAGGCTTTCGGTTAAAAAAATAAAATGGGGGAAAGGAAAAATGCGGAAAATTTGGGAGGAAAACGGAAAGAAACGCACGAAAAGGGATTCATGAAGAAACGCGGGGGTGTTCCCAAAGTTCGGGAGCATTCGCAAAATGTGCGGAATTTTTTCTTGAGAACAGAGGAAGGTTAGAAATCGACGCATTTTTTAACGCGCCTCGGGGCGCGTCTTCAGCTAAAAAGAAACCAACCCTTCAACAGGGCACCAAAAATTAAATTAAA
>CAJPEX010004467.1:0-21595 GCA_905338405.1 Notodromas monacha | reverse complement strand
TCCTCCAGTGGAAAATTCAGGCAATGGCCTCGTCTGTGAAGGCAGGGATTGCCCAGGAAAATCCCTCGCGGCCCACTTCCGGGGTCTCTTCCTCGTAGGCGGTAATTAAGGAATGGCCCGTGGGGCCGTTTACGCAAGATTGCGGCCGCGGCGAGCAATTATCAGCAGTGTCTGGGGGGCAGCGGGTAATAAACTGCGGGGATTCCCCCTGGGAAGCGTTATGAGGTGGGGAGTAGGGATCAGTGAGTTTTATGGCCGATCACGGGGGTTCGTCCTGTGTACGGCAATGCGAAACTTTCTTGAGACCCCCCCCTCTTCTCAGGATTCTTGGATGGGATTTACAACCCCTTTCTGAAGCACGACGATAAATTCGCAAGTGCTTAAACTGGCTGCTAAAACTAAGCAAACAAGAAAAGGTCTGCGCTGTATTTTTCAGGAAGGTATCTTTACGTCATTTTCGATTTAAAACTGCAGCTTCCAAGTTCTTCTAAAACTTTCTCATCATCTTCGGAGAATGACGTACGGGTTGTGTACTTTCACGCTTTCGCAACAAGTCAACTTGAAACGAAAAAGGATTGTACGACAGCAAACAAAACATTTATTATTGCTATTAACATCGAGATTTTTTCTGTGCAGTACAGTACCATTGTACCTCATATGCTGAGCTATTGTACCATAAAGCAATAAAATGAGTCGAGTAAAAATTCATATATTTCTCTTATTTTCTTCAGTGAAAAAATTTTTAGGAAATCCTTTAAACATTATTTTATCCAGAAAACCAGCGAGAAATTTCAAAAACAACTTCCAAAGATTGTTTTAAATCTGAAGAAGGCTAAATTTTAAATGTTTTTGGGAGGAATGCTGCGACACTTTCTCAAGTTTCGTTTGTTCAGTGATCTTTTTAACGCGGCATTTTTCGAATTAAAATGTGTTTTGAAGGGACAATTCTGAACTCTAAATGAATTGAATTGAAGATCATGAAAAGACCGGGTGATGCAGCTGTAACCAGAAATTCTTTTATTTTCTTAGATGATATTTTAGGCTCATTTTAATTTTAAAGTGGCCAGCAGCAACAAATTAAGTCAGTTTGGGAAAATTATTTCTTTTTTAAACTGCGCGATGAAGGCGGGGAATATTTCACTACAGCAGGATTGTATATACTGTATATTCAGACTTACGTATACAGTATTTTCCAAAAAAAAATTTCACAGAAAAAATGCTTATTAATCTAATTACGTCGTGCTTTTCATAGTCTAAAAGTCGACACTGGCTCTTTCGTAACTACTTTAATACCGGTGCTAAAAGACTCTGTGCCTCTCATATAGCCACCTTTCTGGTCTAGGGCCAGACGAGCCGAAGGACTCGCCAGGGGAACGATAATTGTGCGAGGGAACGGGGATTTACGACGGCGTCGATCTTGTGGCACCATTTGCCGTCGGCGTCGAACTCCTGGCCCCTAACGTCATTTATTCTTCCCTGCTGTTTAAACAAACTTCGCCTCATCCCGCGATATCAGCTGATAGTCGACAATCAACTCGATCGCTTCGAGATCAATGCATCAGTGGAAGATGATTCTTGGCCGAAATGTAAAAAAAAACATTAAAGCTGCTATCGAAGAAGTCCGCACTTGATCTATATCCATGATATGTTCGGTTGAGCATTTTATAATCGTTGTGATAATTTGAAATCAAGGCTTCCCAACAAGGGAGAAACATTTTCGAATTTGTAGCTGAAAAAAACGTGAAAATTTTCAAGATCTGGTACAGTATCATGTTAAACAGATAGCTAAAGTAACACTAAAAAATTCATCGAATCTCAAGTGGATGAACTGCATGTAGTAAAATTGAATACAGTATTACTGACGCGTCCAATATCTCAATTTCCGTAAATCTAATAAGAAACGTTTGTTCTGTGATTCACAGTGTCTAAAGTTGCATTTTCATGACTTACCACATTTGCTCGTTGTACCAAATTCATATGCTTCGTGAACTAAAAAGCAAAAACAAAGAGACAGGGTGCGTTTGAAAGGATTGCGAAAAAATTGTCCTGAATTTCAAAAATATTCAGGAGTACGTCAAATGCGAGTTTCTTGAGATGAATGTTTAATGTTCTTGAAAGTTTTTAGAAGAAATATTACTTTTAATAATGAAAGCTGCGAAATTTTGGAAGTTAATAATATAGAACGAGAAAAATAGTTCGGAGCAATTCCATTCAGATTCAATGCGTTTTCTATTTGTAGTTTTCTCTTGAAATACTGTATCCCAATTTTTCAGAAACTCAGAAGGAGGTGCGCGGCCTATAGTTGCTGGGGATACTTTTTTTTTAATTGTTGGGTTTAAAACTGAGGTGGCATTTCATTCAAGGTTCTCAAGTGAAGGCAGAAGTGTTACAACTTACAAATTAAAATGTTACCACATCGTGGTGTTCAAGGAATAAACTGAATACCTCGTAAAGAACTTGATATTTTTTAAATGCCGGTTAAGTTGTTTCAGAAATCTCATGATTTAATTGGTTAAAGTATATAATAAAACAGCGTCATCCCCAATGACATTGGCAGGATTTTTCATCGCCCGAAATCACCTCTGAAGAAACGGGGAACGAGTTTTTCAAAACTTCGCAGAATTCCAGGAATCTATATAAACCTATTTGAAGTTGGGGGCAATAATTTTATGATGCTGAACGGACTTCGTGAAGGTTTTGCTGCCAAAAGGAGTGGCTTGCTTGCCAAAACCACGCTTCCCAACGCGACCCTGCAGCAGCAGTCGATTATGCGCCACGGCTCTCTCTCAATCCTGGGCTAGTGATAAATGCGAATCGACCCCCTCATTTCAAGTTTTCCTTGAGGAAAATATCGGACAAGAGGCACATTAACCGATGATTTAAACCCGCTGCGGATCTGATTTCGATCCCCCCCAATTCCCGTATACCCCCTCTGAGCAGCAGCTGCGGGCGCTGCTCTTCTCCGTGCCGCTACCGGTATAAAGAAGGGGGACTTCCGGGTAGAAAAGCGTGTGGGTATCGATCAAGGCGGAAAAATAAAGGGCACGCAGCTTATTATATACATATCATATTTATTTTTCTTTTCGTGACGACCTGCGGGGCGCCCGTAAAGCGACTTCTTAGCCATATATCAGTAAGCTTTCAACCGTTTATGCCGCCGCTTCTAACCGCTTTTAGGGGCGGCAACGTAAACGTTCCGCGTTAAAAAAAAATGCTAGGGATCAATTAATGGCTTTGAAATTTTTGTTTTAGAAATTCTCAGGCTGGATTGAATCTTTTTGTATCTTTATGAGTTGTTCGGATAAATAAGTTTCCGTGATGGGCTAGCGGTCAAATAAGAAATGAGGATGTTCAAAAAATATGGAAAGTGAAATTAGGCAATAAAAAATTGTTCGATTGAAGTAGTTTATAAAAATCTTCTGGAATTCTGCACTCAATTAATTGGCACCTCCAGTTTAGACAACGTCCAGTTTAATGTTACATTTCAAAACATATTACAGTTCAGGCATTTAAATTAGCATCATTGTTTGCTGATCCACCCTGTAGAATATTTGACAGTATTTCATAGCGTATACTGAGAACACGACATGTGCATATTTGATGTTTACAAAGTAGTGCAGTATAATATTTGGACATAACTGCAATGTAAAGTATTCATCTGAAAATTTTCATTTTTCACTTCCCTTATTTCTCGCAATAAAAGTGAAGAACTCTAGGATTACTCTCTTACTGCAAATCGCCTCAATTGCGTTGCAT
Organism: Notodromas monacha; assembly: GCA_905338405.1. NCBI lineage: Eukaryota > Metazoa > Arthropoda > Ostracoda > Podocopida > Cyprididae > Notodromas > Notodromas monacha. The sequence goes on along the minus strand of CAJPEX010004467.1, from coordinate 17,839 downwards.
GTGATATTGTATTTAGGAAATGCTATATTGATACAGTAGAAAAATTCCGTTTGTCCTTAACTTTTTGTTTGAACAACTTTAGTGCGAATGTTCCAATCGATGCGTTTGTCTGTGTGCAATTGACACAAAAGGTACCGCGAGTCAACAAAGCCGACAGTCGAGAGCTTCACATGAACTCGCTCTTTGTTTTTTTGGGTATTTTATCACAATTTTTTTTTGCCTGGTTTTGCGAACCCGACCCACGCTCAGGGGTTTTTGGGGGGTTTATGTTTCCGGCGTGGCGCCAGTCGGGCCGGATGTTGCTCTTATTTCACTTGAGCTTATCTGGAGCATATAAAATCGAGGAGGGTGCGGAATCAGGCGGATGCGAAACCCGGGCCTGCGGTTGGCCTCGAGATTGATGGCCTACTTTTTTTTNGTTGGCCTCGAGATTGATGGCCTACTTTTTTTTCGGCAATGAATAATGCAGAGACTTTGGGTCCACCCAGTTGAGGTGAAAAATGCGCCAAAATCCAAACTACAGTATTCAGAAAATAATTTCCTACATGCACACGATCGTTTGAGTGGTGCAAATTAAGAATTTATTGAAAATGAGCAATATTTTATGCTTAAAATATTGCCTACCACGCTTGGCTGCCATTTTTTTAGGATTATCATACTTAATTCACGTTAATCTTTACGACGTCGTACGATGATTTTACAGCAGTCTGACCTGTCTGTCATTTGTTTTGCCAAGTCAAAAACCTGAGTGCGGCAAATTTGCGCTATAAGTCACTGTCTGTATCCTCTCAAGAAAAATCTAATTATTCTAATATAGACCTCCCTAACTCAAATAATCTCCCTCTCGATGTCTCACATTTTTAAATGACCATGAGCTATTGTTAGGGGAGAAAAGGAACGGGAATACATTAAAAATTTCATTTCCTGTTTTTCAGAGGAAGTGAGTTAATTTGGTAACTTGTACAGCTGCTTTCAATTTCATGATTCTGTCAACTCACTTACATATCTATTTGAGGCTAATAGAAGATGATCAACTTTATAGAAGCGATATTTTAGTTCATTTTACCCCTTGCAAAATGTTGTTTTCCTCAACTCAGAATCTCTTTGTCAATTTGTTCTGGGTCATCTTTTTTTTTCCTCTGAGTTTCCAAGTTTTACTGAATCAAGAAACGGGTTTGACTTTTTTTTTATTCTATCAACTGTTGGAATGAACCAGTTTTGAATGCAAGCGTTCACAAGTCCTGTGGAATGTTTTTCCTCGGCGATTTCATCACATTGCACATTCCTTAATCTTTGTCTTCAAAATTTCCCATTTTTGTACACTTTGAGAATGGTGGAACATAATACGAACTTTCCGTAGCATCATGGGATATGAGGATTCCATCCCACAATATTGACGTGATTACTTTTTGCCAAGGAGCACCGACTTGGAACCTTTGAATACTGTGCTATAATTCCAGATGAATCCCGAGCAAATTGCGAGCAGAATCTTCCACCTTTGCCAAGATAGCAAAATCGTACGTCACTCCAAAACCTCGGCCTCAAAAAAAAAATAGACAGCTTATTTGCGGAAATATACTTGAATGATGGGGATTTATGTCGGCACTCACGTGTCGATCAGCTAACGTGATACGACACATTATGAGATCCGACGTGGTGTGAATAATTCCCGCCGTAACCTTTCCAGACGAACCCCGGGTTGCGGTAATCTGATTCTAGCCGGGTTGACGACTGATGCGTTCATCCGATCAGGATCAGTGTCTTTGAATGCATATCCTCTCGGAAAATCCTGACTGTGATATGTATGCAAGACGAATGGGGAAGAAAAAATTCCGCGAAGGTGCCCAAATCTTCGGGGGATTTGAATTTAGTCGCATTACAACGCCTGCAATTCCGAGAGCAGAATATATTCTCAATTCTTGTCGGAGAATACGATCCATGTGTTTTAGGTAGACTCGTTTGTCTCATAATATTCGACATTTAACTTTCGAATTGCAGTTCGGCAAATTGACCTTATATTTTCACTATTTTTTCTTTCATTCGTACATGTCATGTCTGTCGCGGAGGAAAATTGTATGAATTTCGTCCGACAATCCTAGGACGGACATTGTATGATTCTGAATTTATGTCGAAGAATGTGGTTCAGAATTCAGGAAGTTTCGATATCGGAATTTTTCCGCCTCTCCCGACGTTGAAATTTAAAATTAATATTTGTGGCACTTTTTTCTGTCTAACATGTGCATTTTTCCGCCGTATGATCAATTGCACGCTTCTTACTTATTCCGAAATTCAGCTTTCAAATTTCAGTGAAATTACTGGTTTCGCCTTTGTTCTGTTTTCTCTCTCATTCTTACGTGCCATTTTTGGTGAATAATCAAATGAACATTGCACGAGATATTCTGAATGTTTGTCTCGGAGAATACGGTGCAGAATTCAGGAAGATTCGATTTTGTGATTCGTCTGTCTCTCGTCCCGACATGGACACTTGAAATTGCAGTTCACTCAAAGTTTTGGGAGGCCGTTTTTAAACTGATATTTTCTGCCTTATATGCACGGCTTTTTTTTTCTGTCGTATGATCAGACGAAAATTGCATGGAGATGCTCAGAGAGGAAATATGCGTCAGCTGGGAACAAGGTGGGAATGAGAGCAGGAATAAGTCATGCATCCGCAATGATCAGATCATTTCCGGCCGCATTCAATGCAACCCGAGTGGTGTATCAGATTTCCTCTCGTTCACACAGGACCGTGAATGCAATTCAGGCTAACCTGTTTGATGAGCCGGTGTAGTAAGCGGGGAATATATCCTCTGGAAGTGCGACCGTCGGAAAAGCGAGTTCAATGCTTGAAACCTGTAATTTTTCACCATGAAATTTATTATTATTTCCCAAGCGTTGAGCAAAGAAGAAATATTGTGTGATAAGCTTGAACAAGATCCGAGTATTAAAAAGAAAATCTATAAACGCATCATTTTTTCACCTTTTTCTACGACTGAGAACTTCGAGAGTAAGTCCGCTGATTAAAGTGGAACTGGTCGTAAAATATATATCTTTTTTTTTTTAGATGAATGCAAGATTAGTCACTGGAAAACCTAAATATTTGTAGCCACTGCTTTCCGTTAGTGTTGTTCATTGAAAGGATTTTTTTGTATGTCAACGGAAGATAATATTCCGGTGATTTCCGACATCCATGAAAGGATAAGATTAGTCACTGGAAAACCTAAATATTTGTAGCCACTGCTTTCCGTTAGTGTTGTTCATTGAAAGGATTTTTTTGTATGTCAACGGAAGATAATATTCCGGTGATTTCCGACATCCATGAAAGGAAGAGAAGGTAGAAGGTAGCAGCCCCACAAAACATTTTTAAAAATCGGATTTTGCCAAAGAAACTGTAGACATCGAGAATTCGGAGAAAGTGGCACTATGTATTTATTTTTCTTCTGACAAGAAAAAAAAGGCGTTTAAAAAATGAAGTAATCCGGGAACAATTTTTTAAAGATTTAATATTCTATTCCATAGTTGACGAATGTTGCGTGGAAGCTCCGTTGAAATGTTGTCATTTATTGTTCTTACGGGCAGAAGATTGAGGAATTATTTCGTGAATTATTTCCTGAACACGTTTCAAGGCGTTTAAAAATTTCTACATCTCACTTATTCTCAAATCTTGGACCAATCTGACTTTGCTCAATGATATGTAAAAAAAATGTAAAAGTGCAATATCATATTTACGCAAGTACTAGAAATCCATTTTTTCCTTAAAATCAAGGCAGGCCATGGGTGCACATAACATCCATGGATATACTGTACTTTTAAAAAATCAGAAAAACAGTGTTGCAAATAATAAGTGAGGTTTCTTACAAAAAAAATTATTATCAAATTATATTTGGCCCCAGTCCTCTTAAAATTCTCCGTGTTTTTGCAATGTTATTTTGCTGACAAACATTAATTCGAAAAAATTGCTTTTCAGCAAAAGAAAAAAAAACTGGATTGCAAGTACGGTATTATGCAGGAACAGATTTTCGATCAAAGTCCACGCCAAAAAAAATCAATCTTACTCGAGGGCGTATGGTACGCAAGTGAATACGGTCCACTGTATATACTTGAATATATGTGAATGGGGCTAAATTTCGGAATAAGTGAGGAAACGTTGTCAGCAACCGTTGGCAAACAAGCGTGATTTCCTGTATAATTAGCCATGAATTTTTAACAGCCAGCTGCATTCAGAAGAAACACGTGTCGTCTGATGTGTACTCAACTCGCGTCCTTCGAGCACGGAACACTGGCGCTGTTGCTGCATGTGTATAGGCATCATACTCTCGCAGTGTTTTCATGTGCATGAGTATGCCATTCCTGCCAAAACTCATCACAGAATCATTCCCAAAACCAAAGGACGCAGGAAAAGAGAAGAAGAAGAAGAAGAGGAAGGGGGATGAGGAAAAAAGCTCCAGAGGGAAACGGGAGACAAAAATATATCCTGGCAGGTAGACGTCGCCCGGGGAATTTCCCACGTTTTGTTGGCCCGCATTATTCTCGTGGAAGAGATTCTTGTTTGATCGCATCTGGAATTTCTCGGCGCTTCGGTGCTGATGTCGGTTATAATTTTCTCATTAATCGCGATCCAATCTACCCTCGACTGCCAGCATCATTATATACGTGTATACCCTCTTCTTCTTTTTCTTCCTGTCAAGATCGTTGCAGAGAGACTCCACTCTCCGTTCTTGTAGAGATTTCTAGGAGTTCTCAACAACGAAATTCTCCCACGAATAATTTTTCTGGGTTCTTGGGATTCGTTGTGGAGACAGCAGCCCACCTTTATATACTGTACCTGAAAATGAACTAGCTAATAAATGAAACATTGTTTTCTTTTCTCGATAACTCAGTATAGAACGTGTATTCGGTTGACCAGCAGTAATGTTTTCTGGCATTATGAAACTCACCAGAGACGTGATTGAGGGAATGATGTCCATTGCCTATAGAGAATATTGTGACAGGTTCGGCTGGCAAAAGGCTCCTCTTCCACACGCTGGAGCATGCCCCCGGGAATCTCATCAAACTTCCTGCAGCATTCGTTTCCCATCAGATTATACTCTTCGTGTGGTTGCTTTTCGACTGGATCCAACCCCGACGAGGATAAAAATACTTTTTATCGTTGCATCCTATTCATCACCCAGAATGAGCGATCAAATCAGATAATACAGTATTCTGGTAGACGTACTCAATCTCCCCCCCCCTTTTGTCCACACAATTTTATGTATAGAAAAAATACAGTCAATTCTCAACATTCCCGAATGGTGATAAGTAACCCAGCCCACGATTGGCAATTGATGCATATAACGTTATACTGATTTTGCTCGCGGAAGAAACGGTGGCTGAAAAGACGGTCGTATATTTTTTCCCCCGATGGGGTAGAAAACTTTCCAGCTAAATCCCATGAGTGCTGCCAATTCGTTCATGCATGAAAGTTCCAGAGTTTCCAGACATCAGAGACCGCAGAAAAAGTTCGCCGAACAGATGACGAACTTTTCCAGGTTCAACTTTCGGGGGTCGAAAAATTAGATCCACGCGGAGGAAAAGATATTCAGCAATTTTCGAACGATGATTCTATAATGGAAAAGTTTCACCGTTTTAGTTTAGATGGAAATATAGCTGGCATTTTCAGCGTTTAATTTTCATCGCAGCAGAAACATGCCGTATTTTCGACGCTCATGAATCGATTTTCTTTTTAAAATCTTTAATTGATGACTTCTCACCCTTTTTTAAGAGGCGGACAGAAAACTATAGTGGCCCTAAAAAATCTTTTTAGCTATGCCGTACTTTATAATTCATTCAGAAATTATTGATGAGCTAAATCAATTCTGCTGCGAATAATGTCAAACTTTACTTGTGATGGCAAGTGCATTGCTTTGACAACCAAGATTTGAATAAAATATCCCCAAAGACATATTTGTGAGTTCGTGATTCCTCTTCCTCTTATTGTAGGTTTGTACAAAGGTTGTCCAACTCATACGAAGCTTACAATTAACCTTTTCATCAATCAAGATTGTTGTGCTGGGACTTGTGCGAATAGAATTTTAGACATTTCCGAAACTTTCACGAAAGGATGCTGAGGACAAAGAAAATATTCCTTTGGAAATTTAAATCTAAATTTCTGTCTCTGTTCTGCTCGATACAACTTTTCCGCTTTCCCATCATATTTTATATAGGTCTTCGGTTTCTTGCGGCCTTCATCTTTATAAAAAAGGGGAAATTCAAAAAAATTGTTCAATTTCGTTTTTCAACGGAACTGTTCCATGAAATTCCAGTCCACGAGAGATTTACCGTAAGATTTTGACGTAAATTTGCAACCCCTGCGTGGAAGATTAATTTCAGGATCCGGCGTGTGCTTTCAACAGCCGTCTCTAACGAATGATGATCTAAATTTCCTCATAGATTATATGTTACCCTTTGGTGAACATTTAACCAGTTCTTTCCGAACGAAAAAAACTGATGAATATTCTGGAATCTATTCTTCATGCCCTCAATCGTTTCGCTCCGGTGGAGTTGAATCGCATCTTCGCCGAACATAAAAAACACGCGTTGTCATCGTCCATCCAAGAGGAAGTTGGTCGAAAAAAAATGAAAAAAGGGGGAAAAGTTGAGGCAATAAGCAGCAGCAGACGGACAGCATGATCCGACAATTTATGACTTCTCACGAATGAAAAGCAGAGAAAGCAAGAAAGAAAACCCAGGGGGGGGGGGGGACGCAAGAAAACGGCTGTGCACAGTGTGCGAATTATTCGTCGCTGTCCGTGTCCTGCCCAAGTTTCAGCGTCGATGTCGGTTTTATTTCTTCGGAATAGACCTTCGACATCTTCGCGGATATTGCGGTCATCAATTCTTGATCGTTCGTGACGAAGAAATGGGATGAGGATAATGATATTTTCGGATGTGTCCTCCATGCAGAAGCGACGGAGATTTTATTTTTATTTTACTTTTTTTCTTCGTCTTTTCCGCACCGAAAAATCACTTTGCAAGTCGTTTGCTCCTTATGGCGATCCATTTTTTATCTATACGGAGACGCTAGAAGAACTTTAAAAAATACTGTATTCGGTCTTTTTCTCGGAAATTTTCTAAAATTTATATCGCTATATTTTACAGGTTAAAGCCAGTGAAAATGGAAGGCCTGGAGTCCTGGACTGCGTTGAGAATTTCTTTTCCGAAAGGTAATTTCAAAAATCGCGCAACATTTAAATGAAAGTTATTTTTGTCCAGCTATTTCTCTGAAATGTGCTCGAATCAGAATAATAAAGCCGAAGGGGTATCTGTTCTGCCGATTTTCACTCACATTCTGAAAATAATTAACTTATCTTTTCGGCAGCGAATTCTTTCATTCCAGGAGCCAGTCTTATTTTTCCGAAGTACAGCAGATCTCGGATTGTTCGAACTAATTTTGATTGAGAGTGTCGTTAATAGGATACTCGAACATGCCGAAAAATGGATGACACCACGATAATGAATTATTTAGAGTTATTATAATATCACCCATTGAAGCTCTTTGAGGGCGCAGAAATATTTGTTAAAACATGTGCAGTTGACTTTCTGAGAATTTAAACCATCAATAACTGCCAAATTTCTTTTGATTTCCCTGGATAATTAAAATTTTAAATATTAAAACCAAAAAATGGCAATACAGTACATTCAGAACTAAAAAGGCTTGAAGTAACCGCTAAGTATTTGAAATGTTCCACAGTGAAAAGCATCTGCTTTGAATATCAAAAATTGGATTTCACTTTTGTCACAAAACCTTGGGAGTTATAGCTTTAGAAAACCTGTTCATGTTCAATGAAAAATGAAGAAGTATGGTTAAGGAAGGTCTCATTTTGTAGCAGAATTTCGTGAAGAGCTTTTAGATATTTTCAATTATTTTTTCAACATTTCCCAATTTTTGAAAGGGCGGAAAACGACTGAGTCCCAAATGTGCCCATACAACAGGCGATGGGTTAAGATGAAATGTAATCCCATGTTCGATGCACCCAAGAATATTTCGTCTCACACAATAACGGGAAAGAAACGATTCTATAAACAGATATGCGGATGTTCTACCGTAATGTGAAATACGACAGACGTACACAGAAGACGAAAAAAAAGCCCCAGACTGTAATCAAGCATGAAGGAAACCGGGGTGCAAACATTCCTCGGGTTAAATCGACTGATTAGCCGACGTTTGCCGCTTCGCAGTATAGTACGATGTCAGTCTGCGATATTATTATTCTGCGGCCTTTTGTTCGCTTTATAACGTCGTGATGATGACTGCTCCCTTGCTTTTGCTGTGTACACAGCAAGGGGAAGGGCAGCTTATTCAGAACAGAGACACGGACACTAAAAAGACCCAAACCGCGACGCGCTGGGAGAATAGAATTTGCCCCGCGTGGGGATTCATGGGGCATTTGACAAGTTCGAACTTGAATTCGCCGGGAATTTTTTTTATGTCTTTGTGTTCAAAGAAGCTTTCTTCAAACCTTGTGGGCATCACTGCGCTTGCAATACATTTTTCTTTTCTCAGGCATCAGCGTGCCGGCTTTTGACCATTTATTGTTGAACAAACTCGTTATACTTATATTTCTGCGCGTTTTCTTCGCATCGTTAGTGCTGTACCTCCATTATTTTAAAAACTGTTCCAGACATCTGTAGAATAAATTACAAAGGACAATTACGTTTCAAATATGTGCTAAAATTTGTCGCTTTTTCGGCTGAATGAAATTATGGTGCGCTGAGGGGTTCTCATTAATATTCAGCTTGCTGATTTGAGGGATGAATGGGCCTAATACGAGTGCGAATCTTATATTGCAGTACTGTACAGTACTCCGTTGGATGAACATGTAGTCGGCGGATTGAAAAATAGCGCAATGCTTTCTGTTTGTAGCTTTGTAAGTTTTTTTTTTACATTTGGAAGCATTCCAGTGAACTTCTGGTGTACTTGATTCAGTTAGACTTGGTCATCAATCGACTGATCTATCGAAAAAATAAATTAAAGTATTTGAAAAGTGAAACCTCGTACGTGATCAGCCAAAATAAAGTTAAGTCTGAAAATATTGACTGAAAAGTCTATGGTTCATCCTTTTTTTCTAATTCAAATTTAAGAATCCTGAACATATATTGTTTGAGCAATACACACACACAATTGATAAGTTGCAATAATTCCAAAACTTAAAAGAGGATGACTGTAAGAAATTAAGGACGATTATGAATAAGAACAACAAATAGGCTCACCTGATTGGCTACAATGAAGGCTTTCTGATTTCGAACACGCTTTGCGCCTGTTCGAAATATGTTGTCAAACCGAATGAAGATATGTCTCAACATTTAAATTTTTTGCCTCGTAGACATTAATACATATTTTTCGTTTACCGGAAACGGTCTGTTTTATTTGTTTCAATTTATTATACGTCTCCGAAATTCTGATGAGCAGAACCGGAAGCGGAATGTTCCAAAGAATGAAATCACTTTCACGGTGTTTTAGTTTTTTTTTTACTTTGATAGAAAATTTTTTTACTGTTCGTTGCTCAGTTTGAAACGTGGTTAACGGCAATTTCATTCATGTGAGAGGTTCTGTATAAGAAGCACCATGAATGAAGTGTTGAAACCAAGGATCTACAATAAAAAGACAATCTGTACGTGCCAGTGATGGATAATGACAGAATAAATGCGAAGTTTCTGCTATTTGGAATCACTATCCTTTCTTTTGAGTTAAATAAATGTTTTACGAAAAGGAAATTTATATCTGTGTTCATCACTTTCGGAGGGCTTCCCTAAAGTTGCAGCTGTGAAATTTCTAGAAATAAAGGTCGCGAACTGCCGGAAAGCCCCCGGCGAGCGTTTAACACATGACGATGGATGGTTTCGCTGTTCTCTATGGTGTCTTGTGCCACCGACGCCGTCGACGCCGTCGACGGCAGATCGGAGTTGAAAAGATTCCCGATAAACCGCGGCGGGTATAAATGTGTTTTTGCGGAATGAGTCCGTGGGTTCTTTTTACGGCTTGTTCCTGGTCTTTTTGTCTGATGGTGCTGAGCCGTTTCGGAACATTCATTAAACTGCGACACGCCGGTGTTAAATCGCGCGGAAATTCAATGCCGAGTTTCCTTCCGGGGAAGAAAGTCCCTCGGGGCAACGCAGGGGTTTCCCTTTTTTCTCTCTCTCATACTTTAAAGCAGTTCTGAATCATGCTGGGGAAGAATTGCACAAGGATTCGGTATATATAACTGCGCGAATCCAATTCTGCTGGATTCTTTCGCTGGCACTGCGCCATCTTATTCATTCTTTCTCATACAAACGCGAAGTGAAGTTTTCGCCACCTTATTGCACAGGACCTGAAGATTCTTTTCGAAAACCGCTTCAAATCATCTTGAACGAAATCCATAAGTATTGCGAGGAACATGAAAGCATTCTTTCTCACAAATTTACACTGACACAAAATGCGAAATTCGACTGCTGCGTCACCGTAATTTGCTTCGACGCACCATTTGCAGGAAAGCGTTTCCCGACTGCGATGCGTGTTTGAAATCATTCTGAATGTTTCGAAATTTTTGGGAAATGACTTCATTGCGATGTCAGTGACAAAATGTTTGCGTGTGTTCCGTTTGCCCTATGTATAGTCGTTTATGACACGAAACGCGTCGTTCAAGTGTCATTGGGTGACCTGAACGCCGCATGCAACGTTCAAAGCAACGACTTTCTTTCACTTATTTTTTTTATCTAACCTTTTTTTGCCAGAAGTAATTGAGCACATAATATTTTTCGAAAATGTGTATCTTCCGAAAATGTATACAGTATATTCAATTTTTCCGAGACGATTGAATGATTCTCGTTCAAAAGAATCGTTTGACTTGAAAGTGAAATTGTTAACTGAGATCGATAAACCGACTCATATTATCTTCTATAGTGTTTCGCTTAATCGATTTGGATACAATTGTATTTTAATTATGATAGATTGAAAGAAATGCTGTATTTTCTTCGGGAAATGCCGTTTATCTTTCAAAAGGCGTTTTGCTTATTTTCTACCGATGAATTGGGCAAACCGTCCCGTGTGAGCCTCATTTCGAAGAAACTTATTAATAAGTCATTTTAGGCCTGGCCAAGACATCGTTATTTCCATCAGGAATTTTTTTCTGTTTGCCCAGAAAAATTCCCAAGCAAACAAATGAACAATGGCACTACAGAAAAAAATTAGAACACAAAACGAAGCCCGCAAATCAATCAACTCGCAGTGTTTCAATAACGTTTTCGCTGATACGGTCGACGCACGACGTGCGCCAACTGCTGAATATCCCCCATACGCTTCGTTTGGCCGCCTTTTGTCCTCTCTTATTGCTATGGATTCTTTTTGCTCAGGTTCCTGTTTTCCAGCATCTTGATTGTGTGGCTCAGTTAGTCGGCTTGATGTTCTCTCCTATATACTCATTCATTGTACTCTTTCGATTTCACCTTGCCTTGCTGAATCCTGTGAAGAGAATCACCATGCTTTTCCGTAAATATATTGTGTGTAAAAACTTTTTGCTGATTCTGACTCGCAGAACATTTGATGGCGTTTTGGAGCCGGCGCGAGCGAAATATTGTATTTCATGGGAAGGTCAGCAAATTTGATTGTACTGTATAAAAGTATAGAAGATTGAAATAAATGCTGAAAATCTCCTCTGTTCATCGAAAGCATTTCAACCTCCGAGGCTCTTTTCAAAATGTCCTCTTGAATAATATCAGGATCGAGATTAAAATTTTCCGAAGCACACGCAGGAAAGCCTCCGGAAATTTATTTTTATTTTTTTGTTGATGTGACGACAAAGTCATGATCATAGTCTTGAGAGAAAGTTCAATAATCTTTTAAATGAAATAAATAAAAATAGATTCTATACTCATACTTGTTATGGTGTTTTTTCTCCGTGTCATTAACTTTTCTGCGCAAGAGCTCAGTTTTTTCATTTCCCGCCATTTTGAAGCGACGAGTCAGAACTGCTGACCATACATTCGTGATTTTTCAGCAACATTTTCTTCGTTTTGAGGGGATGACAATTTATAACGCATCGAACATACGTTAGTTGCGTGTTTACGCTTCTTCAAGATTTTATATTCTTTATTTTTATATTTTCTCAGGTTGTTCGGAGCAACTGGTTACTGTGCAGCCTGCAACAAAGTCATCCCTGCTTTCGAAATGGTCATGAGGGCAAAAAGCAATGTTTATCACCTGGAGTGCTTCGCTTGTCAGCAATGCAACCACAGGTTCGGAAGAAAGAAAAAAAAACACTTGAGAAATCGTCGCTCCCATTTCCAATTTGAAATAAACCGTTGAAATGTACCAACGAATGCAGGTTTTGCGTCGGAGACAGGTTCTACTTGTGGGACAACAAGATTCTGTGCGAGTACGACTACGAAGAACGGCTCGTGTTCGCGAATATTCCTTTTCAACCCGGTGGAGGAATTCAAGGACCACCACCGTCAGTGGATGCTCTCAAACAGCAGCAAATTGCTTCTGGTATCCATCCCAGTAATAACCAAGGAATGTTGGGACAGCAAAGAAATAATAGTTCTCAACAGCAGATGTGCCCTGTGTCTTCTTATCAGGGTCAGATGCCTGTCCATCACCCGCAGGGCCAAATGGTGAGGAATTGTGGAAAAAAAATGTGCACGAGCTAATATACGATTGATCTTGAAAGATCCGTAAAAATTGTATCCTAGACCTAGAATTCGAACCTAACCAAAACACCTGTGCGAGGGAGACAGAGGAACACGGTTTTCATCTTATAGGTAGAATGCTGAAGCACACGCTCTGGTTTATCTCCATCATAAACAAATTACTCTTAAACCTTTCGTAAGTCGAACTTCAAGGGACCAGCAAAATTTTTTAGTTCTGGGCAGTTAGGGAAACAAGCATTTTTGTTGTGGGAAACATAGGAGAATCACAGAAAATTGTAGATGGTAATATTCTGGGCCTCAATTGCTTCTTAAACCCGTTGATAGCATGCTGAACTTGTTGCCAAGGGCTCATTTTCCCAATATTTGTCTTTCACTTCCTTTAAAAATACTGTACATCAAGTTGATTTTTATTCCTTTTCCCATTTCTGTATCAAGAAAAAAATAGCCTAACGGCCTTAAAAAATTCGAGTTACCGAGGCTTGAGGGGAAAACCTTCGAGTTAGATAGGCTTTTCATCCAATTTTTTTAGGGGAATGCAGACGGGGACTTGAAAAAAAAATCGAAAAATTCGAATTTTAAAGAGATCCAAGTTATCAAGGTTCAACTCTATTTACCAGCATCACCGAGAATAACTGCCTCATTCATTCGTGTCATACTGTACAATAAGAAATAAAATTAGGACCCTCATCCTCGTTTTCACGGTTGATGAGTCGGTTTTGATCGAACAACTTGTCTATCTTTGCTCTGCTATGGATTAATTAAACTGGAACGAATCGCGTGAGAAAAAAAATTAAAGGGAGCAGATATAATTCTCTGTGGATTGTCGGTGGGTGGGAAAGTTTTATCGCAGCCGAGACAAGTCGCACACCGGCATATTTCACAAAACCTCCCCCACATGGAGAGAGAGAGAAGCATCGACATCGTCGTGCGTTCGTATATATATATATTATATATATAGTCGACGATGTCGGTGTCGACCGCCAGCACGCGCGTCAAAGCGTAATCGCGAGTACATTAACCGCCCTAAATTGGTCTCTCATTACCCATCATTCTCGTCAGTCCTTGCCAGAGTCGGAAGAGGAGGGGTGGTCCAATTTCCACAGCGCGTGCTTATCGGAAACCGACCTTATTTCGCCTGGATGGCACCGGAAGCATGCATGAAGTTTAGGGGACGCGGCATGAACATTCCTCCTTTAATGCCAGTCAAAGTAGAAGACTATTAAAGTAATGTATATTTGAGCGAATATAAAAGTCTATAGTGCGAGGATAGGCCCCACCTCAATTTTAGACAACAATTTAAGAAAAGGGCTAGTTTGAGTAAATACTGTACCGTACACTTTGGTGCTTATACTGGAGTACCTTGCGCACCATTTTCCCAAAAATGTTGGACCAAAAATTGTGTGGTGCTGAATGACTACAATAACCTTTCCTGTAAATTTTCCAAAGGTTTTGTGCAAATTAACCTTGGATTACGCAAGGAAAGCAAACTGGATACGATTGAAGTCTACCTTTATTTCAGCATCAATTGATAATTTTAGATGTTTTTATTCTTAAACTAAACGCATTTTTCACTGAAAGCTGCGATGCACGTCTTGATCATGCAGGAATACATTTCCCCCAAATTTTGCTGCTCAGAAATGAAAATGTACGAGTACTGTATGTCGTATAAGAGTGAAAAATGAGTCAATGAAGTATTTAAGATGTTTAAAACAGATTTTTGACAGCTTTCAGGTTCAAGATCATGACATTTTCCTTGATTGAATGCCCTTCAACATATATTATTTAGTTCTGTAGTACAGTATCTTATAGAATCTATTCAAATATTGTATCTATCAACTGTAGTTTTTTTCATTCCAGCATGGTGCGGTATGACCACCAGCATTGGAAAATTAGAAATGAAAAAAGACAAAATAAGAATTGATAACACCTCGTCCTTTTTTGAGCAAGGAAAAGTCCGGAAACGTTACATGCCGAAGAAGTCTTTCAATCGTTTTTTTTTTTTTCAACGAGACACTCGAGCAGAAATGCATTTGATGGAGGATTCTCAATCACATGATTAAAATCATCTCGTAAAGAGATTCAAAAACATGTATAAAAATATATCAAGAAAATCTGGAAAAATTATTCTCTCGTGTACGTGTCCCACAAACAACAATAAGCCAAGCCAATTTAAGTTGATCGCCCACATTACCTCATCATCATCATCTTTCAAAACTTGCGAGGGCTTTTATTTCATTTTTTATTGTCAGCCTGCCCATTTCTTCTTTACTTTTTCAACATTTTGAATGGATTAAACATGAGCAGCGTGTGTTCCGCTCTTTTTTCTGGGGGATCGTATCTGTTCAGCTGTGTGGGGGGCGATCGTATCTGAAGCGTATTAGCAGTTAATTTTTCCCGTGAATCTTCTGGTGTTTCTTTTTGCATTAATGGGCATTGCAATATTATTTATTTAGTGTTAATTTTCGAAAATTATTTCATCGAAACGTATCGTTGAAATTTTTGGAGAAATGCAGTGGAACTCAGATTATCCGGGTTTATCGTGTAGTGCAATGAGCACTTTAATTTTCATTACCCGCGAGAAAACAAAAGCTGCTGGCATCATTCAATTTTGCCCCGGGATATTTTCCATCAGAGACCAATTAATCGCGCTCATTTATTCGAGCTAAGAAATTTAGAGATTTGAGAGAATCTCAGCATCAGTTCTTCTGCATATTTTGGTAAAATATTTGAGTACTGATTATCAATGATTTTTATCATTCGCCATAATGGGCAAATTACTATTAGCACTGATAATTAGAGTTCTTCTTGATTTAAATTGATTTTTTGAGGAATTGTTTTTAATTCGTGATCGGACGACTGCTTGAAAATGAGGATTACTTGTCGCTCAAAAGTTTTTCACATCTTATTGAAAAAAAAAGAGAAATTTATTCCCCGACTACTAAATCGAAACTACTGTAATCAGCAAGTGAACGATAAGACTTTTGCAGTGGGGTGAATGGAGGAGAGTTATTCAAGGGAGATTATTTTTAAATTCATGCAGGAAATGAACCGGGTCCCCTTTCCCTGGGTTTCAGATCACTAACTACTTCCGCATCCGGACTGGCGTTCCGGATAACTTTTTTTATATCCTTTCGAGTTTCCGTTTGCCGCCAATGTGACCCAACGGGTGACGCTCATTAGAGAGAGTTTAGTTTCTTATAGGTCACCAGCAAATCGGCTACCCTGGACCTCGTTTCGCCACCAATAATTCAACGCGCACTTTAATGCTGGTAATGCAATGGCAATTTTATGTACCATAAATGAGACAATTTTGTTGATTCTTTCTGCTTGCAAACAAAAAATAGCGTAAAGAAATGCATGCATCTGGGCTGGGGTCATCCTCTGACAGTATGAAGGTTGGCCAAATCTGAAACAGCACACGTATCTGAACAGAACCCGAACAGTTTCAAAGTTGTTCGATATCTTATTTTTAAATACCCTGTCTTATTGTGCATTGTTATACTGTACAACGATAAAGGATTTTTCAAGGCGAAACTTCCGAAATGCTGCTCTTATATGTAAAAGAAGAACTTCTCGTCCACGCGAACTCATGACTGTAGAACAGAATCTGTACATCAAAATACATGTTATTATTGCAATAAATTATATGAAATATTCGATATTGTGCTTTCACTTCGTAACTTACGCCTCTCGATCGATGTATAAAAATTTTGATTTATAAGTATCCGCACAGCAATTCAAACGAAATTTTCTGAAGCTTTCATTGGGCTCCTCATTCTGTCTTTTGCTGATTCACATTTTAAAATTAAATGTTTGTGGGATGCAAGGAAAGTAGATCGCTAACACTGATCCCCGAAGAAATAACTTCTTCATTGCATGTTAATTTCTCTAGGAGATGTTTTAGAATATAAGGGTCCCGAAATTCCTGCTTTGACTTTGATTCAAATGGACTGGGCATTTCTTTTTGTTGCACAATCAAGCCAGAAAAAGTGGACATATTATGAGTTCGTGGCGAACCATTCCTTCTCGAATACACTAAGAATGAATCATTTATTCTAATTAAGTTGTGCTGGCTACCGGTCCATTTAATCTGTAAGAGAATTACTGTATTTACTTCAGCCCCCTAGGCACTTCTTTCCCCGAAAATAGGGTAAAATTTTTTCAAACTGCTTGAACTCATCTTCCTTGGACAACATTGCAGATGAATTAAAAACTATATTTAATTGAATTATTCATCTTGTGTAAATTTTTAGCTGATATAATTCTTCCATTGTGAATATTCTTCGTTGAAAACTGGAATAAACATGTTATGCAAGGTAAATTGTTGCAGTACGTAATGTCGCAGCTCAAAAATGAAGACACCTGCCTCTTATGCATCTTGTGTACTCAAGTATGTACTCAAGTAAATAGGGTACTGTACATATTTGGCAGACCTATTTTGAGTTCTTTTATTCCTTTGGGAAAAAAATTTGAGGTTTTGTAGGAACATGGCAGAATCGACCAAGCCTATGAAACTGTAACCAATAAAACAGGAAGTGAAAGGCGGAAGCTCCGTGTGGGGAACTACTGAAACGGATGGAACCGATGCGATATTGAGCCCAGTGGCCAGGTATATATCCCGAAGGGTTGGAAATAAAGCTGCTTCTCGTAACGATCGCGTGAAGGAATAACCCATATCTCTATTTGGGCAAAGCTACTGACGATTATCAAGTATACAAAATGAATGGTGTCTCTAGTTCACTCAAATCCGGGAACATTAATACTGTACTTTCCTGGGCATAATTAGTGTACGTAAGTTCAGTACATGCAACGTGCTTGCAATTCCGAAGAGCGGCTTTGAACTTCTCCCCGGCCCTTTCCAAGAAATTAGCATAATTTCTGTAGCATAGTTTTTGAACCGAAGGTCTACAGCAGAAGCTTTTGCATATACAGTATTGCAGGATAACACTGCCAACGTAAACTAAATTGTCCAGTACTGTATAGCATGCGAACGATTTTTTGGTGAGACACTTTGTTTTAAAAAAAATCCAGATGATGATGTGAAATTAATTTTACCGCTGCATTTGGGAGCGGGCCGTTGTTCAGCAATAATTTACAATAAACGGCCACGAAGGAAGAAGGAATTGAGATAATGCGAGCGCAGCCATGTCCAAGATGGCGTGATAGGGTTCGACAA
>CAJPEX010004466.1:0-21617 GCA_905338405.1 Notodromas monacha | reverse complement strand
AAAGTCGCGGAAAACGATTTAAATCTCCGATCTTTTTTCCTTTAATTATTAGAAAGAGTCCACAACGACTGATCATCGTTGTTCCCTCATTCGTAAAATAGTTTTTGGATAACACATAATTTATCAGATCGTGAATCATAACGGAAAGAGATCGCTTCCGCATATACTGCCGGCAATTGTGTTTAATTCATAAATATTGGGAAACAATTGAAATAATCACCTTTAAGCTTAGTTTGATATTTTTAAATGTTACAGAGCTCTTGGGAATGCTCCGGAAACCATAGAAATTATTTTCTTCAATTTCACAAACCATCAGTTGGAGATCTTTAAGAAGATACAGTTCAGTAGGAATACATATAATAATAATGAGGCAAGTAAGACTACAGTATTTTGCTTGCCTTCAGATGTTCTGCAATCGCAGCCATGAGTTCAAATTCTTGAAAATTTCCAGGAAACTTCATCCATTGAACGGACATTTTGCTAGATCCATTGAAATTTTCGAGGAAACTTCAATTTATGAGGCACTGTCCCAAAAATTACCATAGTCACGGATGTATCTTTATCAGAGCCTGGTTGAAGGATCTCAATTTCTTTAATAAAATTTTTTTGATAATTTCAAGTACCTGGAACAATTGGAAGTAATGCCAGCATATTTGTGTTTGGCGAGTGAACTTTGCGTACCCACACTGATCAGGCGGATTTTCAACTCTTCTTCAAGGGAAACTTGGCGAGAGTTGCCATCAGGAAATGCTTGGACATTCTTTTAGGGAAAAAAATATCTGATTTATTTATTTGAAAAAAAAATCAAATGTAGTCATTGAGAGTTTAAATCGATATAATAATCAAATAAATCTTTCATGACACTTCAGCTTTAAAATGATGCGCCGGAATACCTGTATCATGATTTTGGCTATATTCAAAGCACGTCACACTTGAAATTGATCCGAGACCAAAATATTTTGAAAGATCTGAAATCAAAATCAGGACACAATCTCAGAAAAAAAAAGAAGCAGCCGAGAACCGTACAAATGGATACCCACGAAATCAGCAGCAGTACCGAAAGTTAGTGCACTTTGAAGCCGTTAAAGTCCCATTGCCTCCGCGGGAAAGCGGGTTAAGTACTTGCTTGGACTAATGCCTCGAATGGAATATTCGAGAAAACACTTTTTTCCTCCCTATAGTTTCCCATTTATCCCTGGTGCGACAAAAGAAACAGCTTTGCGGTCAAATGGAAATGAGTCGGGATAATTTCCCGTCGCCATTCATCATCCGAAAGAAACTCTTTCGCAACTAGCGAAACACCCGAGTTGGAAGTTTTGAAATTCTCGGAATGGTCCAGCTGACGCGCTAATGACTTGCAACGAGTCTGCAGTAAGGAAAAAATATCTTCCTTGAAATACCTGGGTCATAAAAATGCATTCTCGAGTTAATGTCCATTGCATTTATCACCTGCATAAGGCCCGAGTTGACAGCGTCATGAAGACAAAGTGTGAATACGTCCAAAAACCATTTCCGGGTGACGTTCAATTTATTGTTCGAGTCGTTACTGCGCTTGCGAAAACGAACCAACCAGGACTATACTGGTATAAAAAATTGCATTCGTATTAAAGCAAAGAAAACCGCGAAAAATATCGTTCAACGCCAAGTCATAAAGATGCGTGCAATTTCGTTTCTTCATCCGTGCAATGTAATCTTCTTTTACAGTAAGTCTTCGCGCGTATGAAAAATAAATTGCACTGGGACACGATAATCACTGAAATTGATCGAGTAATTGAGGAAAAATGAAACCTGTGTCAAGAACTTCCTCTGGTGCAAAAATGGAACATAAAATGGAAAAATGAAATTTTTCTGAGCAGCTCAGCCCAGCAAACTTCAACCAGATTTAGAAACAAGTATCCAAATTCAAAAGAAAACTTCAGATATCAATGGAAGCTCAAACCAAATTACTGTACAGTACTTCGAAAATTGCTGAAATGCATTATTGCGAAATTCGTAATAATGCATACATGGTTTAGTGCTGTTGCGCTGAAAAACCAACCTCTTCTCGGCGAAGTCTTCATTAGGACTTTTTGCGTGCACAAAACGGCGCCGAATTAGGTTTAATCCTCAAAAGCATTTAAAATGTATCAAGCATACAGTTCAAAAGATGGAGATTTTAATTTCATGTATTCTTCTCAATATAGTCTAAAAAAGAAATAAATAAATATTCTTTGATCTGGTTGGAGCATCCTCATGCATCAGAATTTCATTCATAACTGGATTTTTTATTCGAATCAAAAATCCACGCCTGAAAATTTCTCATTTATTTGGTTTACTTTGCCGTGATTTAATTTTTTGCTCAAGCTTATTCGCTTTCATATTAAAAAATGCCGGCAATCCAGTTTTAAACTGTTCAATTTGAAATCGTATTCGGCGATTATTTCTGAAATTGAATAACAGTGCCTCAAAGAATTGGCACTTCATGCAACAATCGCGCTCCACTGTTGAGCAATTTCCGATTATTCCAGATCCATTTCAAGGTCGAGTTGATCTTCATTCAGTGCAAATATCTACTGCAGATTTTTTTTAATGCTCAAAATAGAATAAAGTTGAGACCCTATACTCTTGCAGGAGTGGGTATCCTGAGGTTGTCATGCATTTTTCCGCACAATTTCAAATTTTCAGCCGAAAGCGCAGTACAGTAATCTGTTCCTCGTCCTTGTGCATTAAAAATGCGCCCTGGACAATGAATACTTCATACAGAAAAACCACGCGTTGTAAAGATTTAAGGTTGGTTCGTTGTATAAGGAACCGATGCACCTGGTCGAAGACACCCTGCAATTACCCAGGATAATGATGTTCTATTACGAAACGTTCCGCATAGATAATGGCATATGAGATGCACGTGCTGCACATACATATGATGAAATTTCTAATTTTCAAGAATTTCAAATGTAGCCAAATATTTCCGATATACAGTACACTTCGTAATGTTTTTGTTAAAAATATTTTTGACGACTATAAATCGTGTTCTGAATGAAAATCACGTTAGATCTAGTGCATTGTTGTGCTAGCGAATTACTTGAAAGTGAAGGCTTTTTTAATGATCTTAGGTGAACATTATAAGTGGCACAAGTTAGCGCTGATATGGACGAATTTTTTCGAAGATCATAAAAGCAATTGAATGGATCTGATTACATAATAATTTTTTTTAACCTCGGAGTGCTTCACATCATTATTGGTGCACAGGTCTACGTAAGAGTAACAAGAAAACTGAAAATGGTGAATAAAATCAAATTCAACATGTTTTCAGAATTTTGCTTTCTCAAAAGAGGACCAACAAGCCATGCGTTCAAAAAATCGAATTTTTTCAGCCATGAAAACTTGTAGGTAGAACCAGGTACAATTAATATAAAAGGATCCGAAAAAACCCGTTTGTATTCTCTATACGCTGCACTGTGATCCTTTGAGTAAAAATTCGCTCGCAAGAAAAATACGAATAATTGCGCAATGACCGTAGTGCAGTTATAGAAAAGCAAACGTTTACAAAAGCCAAGTCACGTCACATTTTTAAATGATAAAATTTACGATTTGTAAGTGTCGTGTCCCACGTATACGTCCCACAATTCCGAAATCAAAAACTTCACTAGCCCGAGGTCCCCGAAGTTCGTCATGGTGCATCCCAAGAAAAAAAAAAAAAAAACAGTGGCAGGGGAAGGGGGGGTGTCTCAGGTTTTTAAAAAATGGGAGGGGGGGGGGGTTCTTCCACAAAAAAATACAACATAAAATTTTTCAAATAAGCTGTGAATACTACAGTTGAAGCTTGATAACTCGGACCACCCGAGGTCACGTAAATAAGTACTTCGCTAAATCTGTATATGTCCCTTTCTGAATTCAATCATGATTAGGAAAATTGGATTAAAAACCTCTCTAACACGAAGGATTTTCCTCTCGAACCACGCCAAGTCACATTTTCTGAAACATTTTGGCTATTTTTTGCCACAGGAAACAGAAGAGCAATAAAAATTTAATTCAGGTTACATAAAATAAAGTGAACAGCTAATTGGGCAAATAAACCTTTGCCTCCGATTTCAGCATCCTTTCAACTCATTTGAGAAGCAATTGAAGGCCCAGTATATGACCATTTACAATTGCTTGCAATTCTTTTATGCCTCCAATTTCAGCATCCTTTCAACTCATTTAAGAAGCAATTGGAGGCCCAGTATATCACCATTTACCATTTCTCGCAATTCTCTTATGTTTCCCACAACAAAAATGCTTGTTTCTTCAACTCAAAAACCTTCCTAAGTCAAATTGTTTTGCTGGTTGCTTGAAATTCGACTTGGAGAGGTCCAGCACACTACAGTACACGGAAAGAGGAAATCCAGTGGCGTCCGTCGAGTCCAGGCCAGAAGCAGTCGTCGTCGTCGTCGTCGTCAGCTCGAGAGAGAAACCCGGGTCCTCCCGCGGGAATAGGGGCAGTGCGGTGCGATGAATCACCGCTTCATTTCCGGAGACCGCAGAGGAAATTTCCGCGGGGCTGCAGATATCCCGAGCGGGAAATTATCACGAGAGGGGTTGCTCATTTTCCCTGGGTTGCCGCTGCTGCTACTACTACTACTACTGCTACTACTACTACTGCCTTTTCCTTTACCCGAAAAAGCAGAACCAGAAAAAAGAAAGAAAAGAGACTTAGGACGCATCGCGAGGGATATTAAAATCGACCCCCCTCAACTCAGGCCACCAACCGCTTTACCCCCGTTCGTGCGCCAATTTTCTCTCGAAATGCACGTTTTACAATCAAGGAGAAGACGGTCTGTTGCGAGGAACGACAGTGTTTCAGCTGTCACACCGGACACGGGTTTCCGAAAGTGCTTCATTTTGCTCTGAAAACGAGCAGCTATATGAATTTCAGACACTTCAAGCATTTTTATTTTTGCTTCTTCAGATTCAGCAAGGGTAATAAGCAGTCTTTAATAAATTTTTGAAGCTCTTCAACGCATCCACAAAAAAAAATCGCAAAGGGCCTTTACACATCACTCATCGTCGATATCTATACAGTATTCTAAAATACCTCAAACATGACTTTAACCCCAATCTATGATTCACCTTTCCTGAAAATAAATGTCTGTCGCTTGAATTAAGGCACAGGAAATCGGATACATAACCATAATTTAGTATCGTATTTAACTCTGGGCCGCAGCTTGTTTTTAATAAAGATAGTTTTCAAGAAAAGATACCGTATGTCCTATACCCGAGAAGTTCGTACTTTGGCAGAACAGGCTTGCAGATGGCGGATTTCAGATGAAATAATATCCAAAATTGTCTGCTGATTCGAATGCCATTGCCAACAGAGATAATTTATTAAGTTTAAAATTGTCAAAAAAATCGAGTACTTTGAAAACCTGCTGGTTTTTCTTCCAAAGTAGCAACATGATTTTTGACTTGGAGAATGTGCGGTCTATATTTAGCCGTGGCCTATGGTCACATTAACACTTTCACCTGGTACTTTGTGTGCAGAAAGGACTTTCTCTGATAGTGAACACTGCAATCACTTGAGAAAGTACTTACACTAGAATTATACGTTTCTGCCGGTGGCCGGACAATCCCCCTTCTATTGAGCCGCAGCTTGATTCTATCCACCAGTTTTATTCTACCGATTAGTCATCAATTTTTAACCGGCCCAGTTGTTTCACGTATACATTTCTTTCGATTTAAAGATCATAAAGATTCCAACCACACGGTACTTATTCTCAAGTCACTCACTTGGGCGTGGCGATATTATGAAGCGGTTCTTATAAATTAAGATTAGTTCACACCGAGATTGGCTGTAAATAGTGTCCATAAAAGCGCGGATTATAAACTTTTTGATAATCAAAAAGTAAATGCGAGAAAGCATGAAGGGCATTTCCTTGTGAAAAGCTTTCATTGAAATAGTCTCGGCTTTCGTGTGAATTCGGCTTTGGATTCTGAAGCGAAGAAATCGGAGATGCCGTATAATGGAAAATGTACAATGTATATCGTCTATAAAAAAGAGTAAGCTTTCATAATTCTGAAGATTTCAGAGTGTAAAATTCTGTCTACTTATCGGTGTCTACGATGGATATTATGCATAGTGGCCGAAGATATTACCGTAGCATCCTCGCTGAAAGCGGGGGAAATGTGAAATGAATGAAATGAAATACTTTTTTTTTTTACAATGAAAGTGTTGTGATTGAGAGAACCCACAGCTCATATCGCGAAATTCAAGGTTCTCCGTTTTTTTTTTCCCGTGATGAGTAACAGCAAATGTATCAAACAAAAATGGAGCCCTCTGCGATGTTCTCTTCGAACGTGTTTTCAAATTCCGGACTACTTTAAGGCGGCCCTCGCTTTGTCTTCATTCAAGATTCCACTGTAAGGCATCTTTCCATTCCACGTGAACCCCATTGCAGGGTCCGTGGGCAATTACTTCCCGTAGACAGGACCCGCTTTCGCGTCCCAGATAACCTAATCCGAACCCCGAACCCATTTAATTACGGACGCATTTGCATGGAATTGCTCCTTCAGTCCGAAACACGAAATTAATCTCAACGTGACGGAATCCTTCGTCACGACATGATTGCATCAAAGTCAACCGCTACCGAGCAAATACAATCTCGATTTGAATGTCTAAAGCCCCAATAAATGCTGAACGCAGTCCCAAGTTTTGTCTGTAAATATTTGCGGAAAGCAAGAGATAAATTCCGAATTTAAATTATTCATAATTTTTTTATCGTGTGCTCTATTCGCCTCGGGCGATCGGCTCGAAAAATTCGCGATATACCCGCAAATGCAATTTATAAAGACATGAATAAATCAAAAATTCATCAAAAAAAGGACCAACATCAGTCTTTTGATCGCGGCGACGCAAGTAATTGATTCAGTCAACAGTACTTCGACGCAGAAAATCTCATTGTCGCGTTGATTTCGCTGGAAAATATTGCATAATAATGTGACATTTTTTCACTCCTTTTTTCCAGATTCAATAACACGATCTCTCGCTCAACGGGAAATTACTCGTAACGTGATTTCTGCAAGTTCCTGCGAAAATCCACCAAAGACTGATACCAAAAAATACTCACCGATCAAAATTCTTTCATTGTTTTTTTTTTTTTTGTGCCGAGTGCAGCCCTTGGGCAAAATCGGGAAAAGTCGAGGAAGTTGTTTTTTTTTCTTTTGTTCGTTCTTCAGGACGCGAGAAGAAGCAGTTATTTCCGCGAAAAGAGTTTCCAAGCTTTTGCTGGGATGATGATGATCAGACACGATTTTTGCACCAGCGCGACACTTGATACACGCAATTGGGAAGAAATGGGAACACGACACGAAAACTTCCTTTCCCCGTCTTTTCCTCTTCTCCGAAGTCTTACTTCGTTGCTGTGCTGGACAGCATGACCATAGTTTTCACACTTTTCTCTCAGTTCTCCTTGATCACTAATGGAAAAATTCCTGGGCATCATGAAGTGAAGACATTTTAGGTTTTATGTGAAATTTCCTAGTTCCACCACAACGCCTCGCATTGGAGCACATCGAAGAGCAATTCTCGAAATAGCTGGTATAAACATTTTATGCCGCAAAATGTTCGCTTATTTCGGTTTAAAACTTTTGCTTGAAATATATACGTTAGAATGAAAAGAATAATTATTTGGTTTTCATTTTTAAAGTTGATCAATCATTGTTTTAATGCTCCACATCTTGGGTAAAATTATCAATTTATCATCCTTCCTACTTTTAGACTGATTTTTGCTACATGTTCTTTTGGCGTATTGAGCCCTCGCAGAAAATGCGATTCACTTTTGAAATGTGAAGACGCGGAAAGAAGGACATTTTCTTTCGATCCACAAAAAAAACTACGGGAAAATGAATTTTCTAAAAAGCTTTGCGTTAAAAGACCAGTTGTTACACACAAACAAAAAACCTGCAAAATTTCAATTACAGTTGAACTTTCCTTGAATTGACCATGTTTGCATTCGTTCGAGAATATATTCAGCACACATTTTTTGTTGCCGTGAGACTTCCTTTCAGTACATACACAGCTCTCTTTTACGACGATTTTCTTCAGTAAATACGAGACAGCATTTTTTTTAAATTCCCCGATGAACATTAAAACATGGAAGAATAATTGCAAGAACGCAATTTTTAGAATCCTTCGACCCCTTCTAAAATCACTCGTGCTTTTCCATACCCATGAATCAGGTTCGATTGGAAATTTTTCCACAGCCGAAAAACAAATCAAATAAGCCCTCAAAATCACGCGTCTATTCAATTCCCTGAATAGAAAAGTCTTCGAGTAATTTAGAATTACCATAAGAGCAACATTATAATGCAACATTTCAATGCTGAATCGAAACATACGAAGCTCCTTTTAGACTGGAAAGGAATCCGGTCTCCAAGTTGAATAATCTGACCAGAGTAATGAAACTTAATCCCCTATGCTGAAGCCCTGAGAATTTAGGATTCGCATTACAAACGGCCGCCTGATTATTCCTGTCGAGGCTCACATGAAAGGGTTCAGGACGATAATAAGTGTCGCATGGATTAGCGCATCAATTATTAAGACGATTTTGTCGATGAACAAAGATAATCCCGCGATTAATGACAAAAAATTAAATTGAAAAGTAACAATCGCTACCCCAGTTGAGTATCTCAGATAAAAATGTTTCTGTTTCTATCTCGAAGATAAATTATGGGGAGGATAATTGTGAATGTTTCATCTAACTAGGAATTTCAGCGGTTCTTCTCAAATATTTCAAGGCTTGAAAAAAATGTGAAACAGTATTCTGCGGCAATGGCAACCTTAAATATATGAATCAGTTAATATGCTATTAGTCAGAGGCAGTTATTCAAAGTAAAATTTCGCAGAAGTCCAGCTGAAGATTTTACAGACTGTGACAAAATAATACATCAAATCTATTTTAAAATTAAGAAATCGGCCACACTGTTAAGTGAATGAAATAATGCAATTTCAATTTTATTGGGGTTATATTTCTTCAAGAAACACGGTTTGCAACGCGATAAAACAACCTTTGCAATCTTCTGCCAAAAATCATTGGACTTCTTTTCGACGTTTGATGGGAAGAATCCAACTATCACATCCGCATGCATCGTATAAAATAGCTTGAAACTCAAAATCGTTGACAACATGGCTCATAAATAAAACAAAAAAGGACAAAAAAACAAAGAACATTTCGCGTCGTATAAAGAGAAAAACTGCCAAATCCGTCGAAATTCGGCAAAGTGTGCAAGGCTAACGCAAAATCACTCAAGGACACTGCTGGATATTTGTTTTCGAATGACAAGAAGATTTTTTTCACAAAATAACTCCAGACGCGGTTACAACATTTCAAATCTAAAACGAATAAATCGAAAGACCGACGCCGCAGAAATACGCGACGCATAAACTTCGATCACGGAAAACATTTTGAAAGGGAAATTTACAGGCAGAATTTTAAAAAATTCAAGAGATTATGCTCTACACTAATTCAGTGGAACGTGTGATGCCTGACTCACTCGTAGTACTGTATAAGAAAATTCCTTCATCAGTTTACCAGAAACAAGTATCAATTTTCATATAGTACAGTATATACTGTAATATGCTTTGACGTTACAGTAATTCTTTTCACAATTTTATAACCCACTTTGACGCATCCATAGATAATGAAAAGAAGCAGATGATGAATTCTTCTTTCATGAAAAGAAAAATTCTTTTATGAAAAGAGCCATTCTGGAGTTCTGGATGAGGCACTTAAAACCGTTTCGGTGCAAAGTTAGCTTTGAATTTTTTCAGTAGTTATTCAGTAAAAAATTAATTTTTGCTATCAAGATTCAAGACTCATAGAGCACTTCAGTGGTGTTTGGGAAACTTGATTGCGAGGTGTTCCTTCAAAATATTGAACAATTTACAACAAAGAAAAGAATGGAACTTCGAGAAAAAATGTTCGGGAAGTTTGAACAATGGATTTTTTTATTCAACTAATCGGCTATGGAAATACTGCACAGTAAAATTTTATAAAAAAGTATATACCACTTCCACAAAATTTTCAGTGAAACAATCTTTCTCTCAAGTTCCTGCAGAATGCCAAAAAAGCCGATAATCTTGTTATAACAAACTTCCCAATTCCATGATAGCAAACGTTTTTGAGGAATGTTCAACAGATTCTCCAGGTAGAAATTTCCTGAGTAAGGCAGTCACAGTTGGAAATTTTCAATCCCAAATGTAACTGACTAGCTGGTACTTTTAACATGGATGGAATCAGTACTCAATGACAAACATGCTTCCACTTGTATCTACACATCGTCCTCATAGAATGAGGATATTTTTAAATCATCCTTTCAGAATGAAGAGATTGGTGCAATTGATGGGATTCTTGATTGAGCCAATTGTTTTTCTTTGGAGGATCATGGAATTTTTCAAGCAAAAACGAAAAATCTTAGCATGGCAAAAAAGGCAAAATATAATTGATTATAAGCACTTCAGTTTTCATGCAAAAATATGTTCAGCCATTACAGTACATTTTTAAAATCATAATATAATCATACAGTATTGTTCTGCATGAAAACTTTTTCAGAATTCCCCAATAATAAAAATTTGAGAATGCCAGAAAAAATTATAAAATTGATTACAGGCACATCAGGTCTGATGCAAAAATGTTATCCTATCATTAATTTTTTTAAAACCTCATTGTAACAAATTATTCAGCAAAAATATGACTTTCTCTGAATTCCCCCCAAAGTTTGTTGTATTAAGATATTACTGCTGTATTCACGGTCACGTAAGTGTAAGTCGGACAATACTCCTGAATCAGGAAATCTCGCCAAGGCTTTCAACACTTGCTCATGTGACGTACACACGTCCGGCTCAGTCGCGCAGCCGGCGACAACTGAGGTCGCGACGGGGAATCGCAAGGAGTCAAGTACCTACTCGCAGCGTTACATAGGGAAGAAGCGCCTTTGGGGGGCGAAAACGGCGCGCGTTTCCCATGGTTGCCTCTCTTTAGTCTCTGTATACTGTAATGTGGGATATGTACGCAGCATAAAAGTTACAACTGAAATTGCGCATTTGGAATACCAAACGTATTTAATACAAAATCGAGTTCTTCGTTGGCAGTAATAGCAACTACATTATACAGCGTGATGAATGCGCGTTACGAGTTTGGCTCATGTCCGCCAAGGTTTTTGGACTTTCGAGGGGAATCCCATCGGTTGGAGGCTGATTTTTGAAATGCTTTTGTTGTCAGTTTTATTTTATTTTCAAATGTTGACGCTATCTCATAAGACGATTTTTTTAAATTCGGTTTTTGTGTCTTTTATTTTTTTTCCGCGGTATTTCCGCGTTAGAATATCTTTTCAAGTTGTACTGCGGTCATGACTTTATCAAAAACTGAAAATTATCACTGGTACTTCGCAGGAAAATGTGTTCGCATTTTGCAGCAGAAGTTATCAAGCTATACCATCGAGCAGCGTGGAATGGATTTCAAAGACACATTACAGTATATGTATTTTGTTCATCAAGTTTTTATACTTTTAGAATTATTTCGATCGAACATTTCAGAAATGATCGTCAGCCAGTATGTTTCCTTGAGCATCAACTAGAGTTTTCATGGCTTCAGAATTTCCGAAATTCAATTCTGCAGGACTGCAAAGATTTCCTTCTTAATTAATAGAAGTGCTTGCGCATTTTTGGGGTTCTCAGGTGAACTCAGGATAAAAGGCTTTTTGCAATTTTATGCTAGTTACATTTGAAATTTTCAGGTCTCCATGAACTATAAGCGACTGCTATATTATATTTCTATTTTTGAAGATATTTTGAGAATGCCAACATTTTGAACGGATTCCTTCAGTTTCTTAGCTTCTGAGAAGACGTTAGTTTCATCAATGTAAATATGTCTTGATTACGTAGCCTCTTAAGTGAATTTCCGCTTTGTTTGAGACTGATCTGCAATTTTTTTCAGCTTGAAATGCTTTCTTTGTGTGAGTGACTTGCTAGCCTTGATCATTTAATCAAAATCGCATCAAGAAAATAGCTTTCCAGAGGTCAGAAGGTAGAGCATCTAATCTCTTGACCACGGACAGCACAACCCGTTTGGATGATCTATCTAAACAGAAAAGTCTTGTACAGATGTAGAGTACTCTGGAAAACCTCAAATAATTCAAAGCAATTTGACTAAAGATGCTCGGAGAATTTGGCAAAAATGTATTTTTTTAAGCTTTATTGGAACATCCTTGTGACCTGTATTATGCATTACAATTGTCTCCTTACCAAATCCTCGCTCGATGCCACATTTTAATTTTATTTCACGATTTTTGTTAATGGATCTTGCCCAAATATAATAATTCTGAAACTGTACATTTAAATTGAAATATTATCCCTTTTCTGCCTTCTCGATTTTAGGCTAAAATCGAGGAAGTGATGACCACTTCTTGTCCTTGAGTGAGGCTCAGTGAGTCTGGCAAAAACAGGATTTTTGCAGGCTCACTGGCCTTCGAGATCCAACAAGTTTTTGGGTCCGGTTGCAACCGGATGCTGGAGCTGCATCGCTTCGGGACGAGACAGATGTGAAAGCTATACTTTTTTAAGCTTGAATTTTTTCTTATTTAAATGAAAGTTAATCAATTTAATAACATTTTGAATAGATATTCCAGCGCAATTTCTCTCTAACATAGTATCTATATCGAGACGATTTCAGTAGCACAAAAAACGAGTTTCAAGGAAATCAGGAACTCCAATGAAGATAGAATAGGTTATTGGACAGAACCTTATGCATATTATTCGAATTGAGTCGACATGCAGGACTTATTTTATTTTCATTTCGAATGGAATTTAAATTTTGAAAGCAGAAGGTTTTCAAAAACCACTTAACAACTTGTTTGTCTCGCGGAAGACCCTGTCATCAAAATATATCTAGAAAAAGAAAGCCACAATCGTC
Source organism: Notodromas monacha (assembly GCA_905338405.1). Lineage (NCBI taxonomy): Eukaryota > Metazoa > Arthropoda > Ostracoda > Podocopida > Cyprididae > Notodromas > Notodromas monacha. Next base: position 8,694 of record CAJPEX010004466.1, on the reverse strand, counting down.
ACACGCAATTGGTTTTGTGAAGTATTTTCCATCTTGGAAAATTTTCAAATGGACAAAGCCCGAGTTTCAATGCGAAGGAGAACGATCATGGGTGAATATCTGTAACTGACCATTAAATTATGATGGAATCGACTCGCACAATTTTAATTTTTATTTCATCTGATGTAGCATCTCGAATCTCGAATTTGAAAGCGGATCATTTCCTGAAACTTGTTCATGAAATCGTTTTAGCCCTCGACCAATTCTGGTTTCCACCTTCAAAGTCGATCGTAGAAAATAATAAAGGAAAATCACACGCAATTTAAAAAATAGTTTCCATCTCGAAACAATTCCAGAAAGTCAAAGCCAGTCAGTTTCAAGGCAAAGCTGGAGAGCGATAAACGGACCCTAACCCGTCATTAAATTCCGATTGAATCGACTCGCACCAGTCGCAACAAGCATTTCGCAGCAGGGAGGGTTTCCTGCCAGGAGATCCACAGAAACACCGTCCAACTGTTTCCTTCTTCCCTTCACTATATATGCACTTGAATAAAAGCCACGATTGAATCTGGCCCGATGCCCGCGAGATTCAACGTTCTGTGTCACGAAAAAGGCCCCAGGGTTCGCGAAAATGAGCCTGGAACACGTATGTCGGTTTTCTGAGTTGACCGTCAAGGCCGACGTATGTGTATAACACACAAGACACAACACAGGCCTCTCTTTATTATTGCGAACGAAGCGCATCCGCCAGGGTTCAATTTTTAAAATAAATTAATGAATATACAGTATCTCGTATTTCTGATATTATTACAGCATGTCATAATATCAAAACGAGGACAAAACATCGTACAGCTTTTGCTTGGTCACCATTCGTAGTCGATGAGGACCATATGCTCGTACAGGCGCCGCGTGACACAGTATTTACCAAATATGCCTGTTCTTTGTGGCACCGATGACTGAGGAACACCTCCAATCGATTCCTGCCATATGCTCTTTTTTTGTGAAGACTTGATGTCATTCTTTGCATTTCATTCATGAATCATCGTCTTGAAGGATACAGTGTGCACACAAGAATTAGCCCGTTTTTAAATATTTTCTTCCAATAAAAGGTGAATTTATGAGATTGTAAATGTCAATCGCGGTGAAATTTCAAAGGTATTCAATTTCACTGCTGCATTTATGTGGTATATTAATACAAATATTTAAGAAATACTGCGACAAATTATTTGAAAAATGATGCTGACACCCCCAAAAGTGTTTTGAAATCCTTAATCAGACACAATCTTCTGCAATAAAAGGGAAACTTTCTTGGATAAGAAAGTTTCCTGGGCTTGCAGGAAATTCTTGGGCTTGAAATTCTTGGGCTTGCTGTGGTTTTTGAGAAATTTTTCCTGGTTCTATGCGCCTTCAGGGGATTTAAAAGCAGCAAGAAATTCAAGTTTAGATTTCAGTCCTTCAGTCCACCAATAAAACTTATTAGAGCTGATGATTTCCAGTGTTCTTCGAAATTTCCCAGAAAAATTCTTGTTGTTTTCAGGGTGACTAAAGGAGCAATACAATTATACCACGAACGCTGCACATGCAGATTTCCTCGTCGGGAGTTCCTCGGTTTAAAAAAATCAAGCTTGTTGATGCAAATTTCCTGAATTTCAGAAAGGTATGGCCATAAAGGAGGAACAATGAAAACAGCAAAAAGTCTACTAACAAGAACAGCTACAAAGCCCTCCGTTCAATTTCGTTATAAAGTAAATCTCCCGTTCATCCAACTTTCTGCTAATGAAAAGCATTCCCATTGTTTGAATGTGAGTTCAAAGTAGTATACACGACAGCTTATATTTAGCATTCTGAATAGAGTCTTCTGAAAATGGGGCACTTATCATTTACTAAACTTTTATTTTGTGATCAAACTTATGTCGACTTAGTCGGGAAGTTATAAGAGCGAGAAATCTGGTCCGGGTTCCAGGAGGAATGGGAGGCAATTGTTTCGCAAAGTACGACGCTTGAGAAGTTTTGCTCGACTCGAAACTTATGCTGGAGTTCCTCGGTGTTTAATCTTCATCTGGAGTTCGGAAGCCTCTGAGGCAAGTCATGTTACTTCGATTAGTAAAACCTAGCGATTTAAAATTTGGGTGCGGCATTTCAAGGAACACTAGGCTTTCGTAATCGTCGAGAAGTATGCGGAAACGATCGGGGAGCTCAAATTTTTGGATATATACAGGATGACACACAAGTTTTCCTGATCGATTGGAAATTATGTTTCGAAAATATCGCGTGACGTCAGTCTGAGGAATTCATGAATATATATTAGCAGCACGTAACGGTTAATATGAGAATACACACGATATTTCGGAAGCATTTCCAGATATCCTTAAAATCCCCGCGACTTGAATAATAGAAAAACAGTGAAAAGTTCCGTTATTTTCACTTCACTAATTTTTCATTTTCTCTCATCATTCATCAGTCAACCTTCATTAAGGTATAAAAAATGCAATTAAGATGTCAATATAGTGTACAAAAATATCGCGTTATCTTAAAAACCAAAATTTTCACAAGAAAATCCTTCACCTTCTTCTGGGTTATTTTCCCAATGGCAAAGTGTATGCACGGAAGGGTGCAATAAATTTGCTGCCGAGATTTTAACCTTCATATCAGAAAAAAAGTATCCCTGCCCCTTCGAAGCAGCTATTCCGTCCTTCGCAGACGTCGTCCGTAATTTCTTGAATAACGTTCAGTGATTGGGTACGAATGCTCACCAGTGAAGTAGTAGTACAGTAAGTACTTCAATCGGCACACGCAAGAGCAACGGTACGGAACTGAGCATGGAATGAGTTATTCTGAGAAATTAATAGCAGAACTTGGTTTGTCATGAGTTTCTTTTTTTTAACGATACACTTTTCTTGCTCACCTCGGAAATTTCATGTAATCGTAAGATTTAAAAGATTTTCTGTTGCAATCAGCCAAAAACTCCAAAGGGGCTAATTGAATTTTTAAAATTCAAATTTCTATTTTTCTGCGCTTAAAGTTGTGCATGAGGAATAATTTTTGAAAATAGAATGAAATCAAAGCAGAAAAATAGTTTCAAATTCCATCTGATATTGACATATAGGTAGATGCAGGTTTAGTCTTGAAGATGCTGAACAGTACAGTAAGACTGTACTGTTAAACAACGCGGCTTTAATCTATTTAATTTATTTAATCGCGGCTTTGAACAATTCTTCAATTTTGTATTGTATAAGATGATTAAATTCAAATACTACACTGTAATTTCAGATTTTTAGACTCTCCTGTGTAAATCAGAATTTTTGGGGGACACGGTGATTCAAAATCAAATGATCTGCATAGCAAACCCACCCTGCCCTATAATTTGTATCCATCATTCCCACGAAATACGATTAGGTTTCAACTTATTGCTGATTTAAAAAATTGATGTACAAATTCCATGGGTAGAATTTCGAGAGGCTTTGACAATTTTCTGCTTCCGATTACTTGGAGGCATTCAGAACAAATAGCAAAGACAATAAAGAGCAGCACTCAAACAGAATGCAGGAATTCCCCTTTATTCCAAAATTTCCAATTGCAATGAGAACTATATTGCAACTTTATTCCAAATGCAATGAGATTCCCAGGATGAAACGTGTGCAATGCAAACATCGGCCAAAATGCGTCATTTTTCGTCGTTATTCCACAGCGACTATGATAAGAAATCCGAAAATGCCGTTCGGAACCAGACTTTCAGGCAGAAATGCCACTCCCTTTGTTAGCAAAGTTTCGAGAAGATAAACGGAATCGAGTAAACAAAATCGCGGCTGAGTTCAATGAAATCTAATCTTAGTCAAACTACTTGAATATGAGCCGTCAAAGAGCAAACACCATTACTGTACCTTCAGCTTTGTCGCATCAGCTGGCAAATATAGAATCAAAGCGGGTCGAATCCAAACACAGAGGTTTTCAGCTTAAATAATTTTCGACGACACTAATTCATTCTTGATGAGCAAGAATCATCCCGTCAACATTTCTTTACGTACGCGGAAGATGATCGATTGTCCTTGTGCTGTTAAACTGTAATTGAAAAAATAATTAATTCTTTCCAAAAACTCAAATGTATTTTTTAGACGTTGAAAACTCATGCACTGTATTTAACTATTCCTTGTCCAGCATTCTAAAATTTTAAGCTCTCAATTGTCGAAAAATACAAACATTTACGCAGATAAGAAATAAGGCAGCAATTTTACTTTTTGCGTTTCTTTTACGATTTTTGCATTGATTTTGAGAACAATTTTAAAAGTTAAAATTTAAACGCAGAAATGCGCACATTTAAGGAAGTGTTTATCAAGAACCACAGATGTAGAAATTTGTAAAATTCTTAACTTATGACATAAGACATTAAGTGTTTGAAAACCCCGATCTTTTCAGAATGTATAATGGATATTGAAGCCAAAATTTTATAAGCGAGTCCGAAAACTTTAGAATTTCCGAAGTTAAAGTCGAGATAGAATTGCAGCGATTATTTCAGTAGTTATTTGGCTGCTCGAAAGAACAATATGGCCGTCAGCAAAATTCAAAATCTTGAATCGGAATGTTTAGAAGTTCACAAAATTTTTTGGCCCTGGAAAAATTTTAAATTGTACTATTCTTGAATTTTTTATTTTCTTTGAAAAGAATTCCGAAAGTTACAATCAAAACTTGCAGGAAAACACGATTTTTCAAAACAAATTTTTGTAAAGATTGCGTAAAATGAACTCGATGTGAGTCTCTTTCCTGGCAAAAAAAANTTAAGGAAGTGTTTATCAAGAACCTGTCTACATCTTTAAACATTTTAAGAATTGAATACTGTATTCTGTAATTCACAAACTTTTGGGGCTAGAAAAGTCTTACATATTACCTATAACTTCGGTTTTAAAATATTCGCTCAGGCTTTTGAAAAGAATTTCCGAAGTTAAAGTCGAGATAGAATTGCAGCGATTATTTCAGTAGTTATTTGGCTGCTCGAAAGAACAATATGGCCGTCAGCAAAATTCAAAATCTTGAATCGGAATGTTTAGAAGTTCACAAAATTTTTTGGCCCTGGAAAAATTTTAAATTGTACTATTCTTGAATTTTTTATTTTCTTTGAAAAGAATTCCGAAAGTTACAATCAAAACTTGCAGGAAAACACGATTTTTCAAAACAAATTTTTGTAAAGATTGCGTAAAATGAACTCGATGTGAGTCTCTTTCCTGGCAAAAAAAATAGCTTTTGCTACTAGAAATTCCCTTTGCGACAGCCTCTTGTTATGCAAGGGTCCATCACGGCGTACTAAAAATTTGGGAAATTCATAAATTTTTGGTCCTACAACAAGTGCAAATTGTATTTCTAATTTATCATTTAAATATGTTCTTGCCTTTAAAACATTAAAAAAATAAATCAAAATCTTCAGAAGGCAGGCATTTTTGTAAGAAAAAAGTTATTGTGTAAAATAAATTCTTTGTCACTTTCCTAGCAAAAAAAAAAATGATTCGCCGCACGAAATTCACTTCATACGTCGTCAGTCTTTTGCAGTGCTCCGCATATGCTGCAGCTGTGCGGAAAAATAATCTTAGAAAATGAATTTCAGTAGTCCCGGGAATTTCATTGTACCCCAAAAAGGTTTTAGTCCGCATACCGAGAATCGATGCGCCGGTCCGAGGAGCGGAACATTCACGAGCCTCGGGGGTTTGTTCAAACACATTATCGCCGAGTATTCCCCGCCAGGGAACACGAGTACATATCGCTTCACTCCGTCAGAGTTTGCTCTCCATTTCCCGGCATCGGGATTGTGCCGCTTCCGTTTTCTGTCCATGTTTTTTATTTTATTTTCCCACATATACATACAATACTGTATATTTATGTGTGTGTGTGTGTGTGTGTATAGCTAAGCAACGTGCGCAGTATAATATTTCTCTATGCAGGACGACACGAGCTGGGCTTCGGGGTTTCGAAGAACCGGGTCGGGTTTTGAAGGGCTCAAGGCTTCTTTCTGTGGAGCTTTTTTTTTTTTTTTTTTTGCGTTCATCTGCGGAACACTTTGTTCACTGGTGGCATGACACACATTTTTCATCGCCGAGGGAACCACGAGTGCTCAACAAATAGCTGGGACATTTTTCAGCAGGCAATAATGGAATCCGTTCGAGAGTGTATTTGTTGGAGGGCGCGAAAACGAGCGGGACGATGGGAGTGTCTATTTAATGAAACAACCATTAAAAAAAAAGGCAGAATGGAAAGTAGAAAATTATTAAAAATGAGATCTTCGAAAAAACTAAAATGTGTCACTTTTCGTCGTATATAAGCAGAAATCAACGACACAAATCCTTTTCACCATTTCTTGAATGTAATAGAAGTTTCTCCAAGGACAATATCGAAGTGATCTTTCTGATCTTCAAAGAATGCGTTAGTCGGAGGATCTAAGGCACTGATTTTGTAAATTGTAATTTATTCTTTAACATTTGAGGATCTGCGCATCTCTAATAAAAATGCGACCAAATAACTGTACGTTAGGTATGGCTCAAGTTTGAGATGTTCTTTCATATGCAATCCTTAGATTTATTATCGAAAAAATAGGTCTAGTAGTTTTCCGATATTCAAATTATAATTTCAGGGTTTAATTGCTTCAGATCGCTTCAAAATTTAGTTCGAACATTATTAGATTAGATTTATGCATTGAAATCGATTTAAAAATGCCATGTTGATTATTGAGGCCTGCATGTGGACTTAACTATCCTGTGCTTTTCACTTGTCTCATCTTGCCTATGAGATAACAGTGTTCTTCCTTTACTTTACTAGATCAACCTTCACGAAGCCAAACACACATTTTGGTGAATCCAGTATCTTTCAGATGAAAGTGTGACGGTGAGGCTTCCTTCGTCATTCCAGAGGATACTCGATGACGCCAGGTGAGAAGTACAAGCAGAAAGGAGGAATGGAAAAAATATATAAAAATTGAATAATAAATAAATGCAGAGGACAGATGGAAGCAGCGTGTCGTGGCAGAACGTTACGTCTTCCAGATTCGATTTCCGCGGTGAGTGGCCTTCCTTTGCCACGTGACTCACGGGCCCATCCGTCCACGTTCCCATGCGAATATTTACACCGGATCCGATCACTCTCTAGAGGCAATCCAATCGAAAAGACCTTCTTCTTCCTTCGTCGTCTTTTTTGCCAAAGAGACATGCAGTGTGCGGTACTCCCTCGAGATTAATCCCTGGACGAATCGATCATTCCCCGAGCGCATATTTCGCGAGGAATAGACGTGCATTAGTCGCCTGAATGGCATGTGTATGCATGTAAGTGTGTGTATGTGATGTGCTTTGCCAAGTCGCATCACCCGTGCGCTTATAGTTTTTTTTTTGCAAAATAAGTCGAGGGAGCCTCGCCAAATATTTTCGAAACAATTCTGCAGTCATCGCGCGAAAAAAAACGGAGCTTCTCCATCTTTTCCAGCACGGGTCTTCCGGACTGATAAATTATGTCAAGGAACCTCTTAATTTTCGCGATTACACATGCAGAAAAATCGTGGTGCAATGACATTTAATTACTGCTTGGGACCAGTAATTATATTCGTCGTTCGTTGCAAAAATTTCTTTATGAAGGAACTCTTGGCTATTGGGCGCAGGGACCAATAAGTAAGTTCATTGTAATCGAATAGCCTTTATAACGAAATTCTACTGCATATAGGCCGCACTTCATCACACGAAAGGCCTTGCATGCGGCCTTTACTTCGTGCTCAGGATTTATCCCCGCGATCAATGCTGTTCAGACTGAATAAATTATCTCGAAAAGGGTATCCAATGAATGACACAAATGATCGCATTTAATGTACAATTTATTTATTTGCTTGATTTAAAAACATTTTCATTTCGGGATTCAGGCTGAAACTTTTCACCATAAATGTCAACGGTTTTGCGGTTGAGTGGCTGCCTATAAATGCTTGGATGCGGCGATATGCCTAAATTACGAAGATTTTCCCTCTTCAACCATCGGTAATTAATTTCCTTCTTGTGTTCAAAAGCAGCTGGGAGTTGTGATTATTGGATTTGACATACTGTACAACCAAGAAATTTAGGTCACCTTCTATGTCGCTCAAGCATCAGTGAACTCATTAGTGAATTCTTGAATCTCTGAAAGGTTAAAGAAACCGGTCCTCCGTATTTTAACATGTAAGATTTCCAGTCATTGTGGTATCAATTACAGAAGCTATAAAGTTTGGGATTTTTCGGGAGCAAGTTATTATGAATATTACTCTTTAATGGAGTACAGTTGAAGAAAAAGTTTAGTTTCTATAACTGTTTCACGGTTTTCTGAAATTACTGTCTGTATTATATCATCTCGGATAAAATGGCTTATGGTTAATGCACAATGTTTTCTATATGTATCCAACGGAATTTTTTCGTTTTTTGACCCTCAAATCTTCTCAGTTATTGTACTTAGTTTTTGGGTAGGGTTTTATAGAAACACGGTCAAATCCGGATTTTTTCATTGAAGATCTTGCGTCCATCTATATCAGTAGCCCCTTCCCCGAAAACTGTCCTCGAATAATTAAAATTAAATTTCGTTTTCATGACATTATTCAGGATTCTAATTTGGAACAAGGGAATTCGAATGCATAGCTATTTATTTTACTTCCTTGTCTAAAAAAAAGTCTTCAGTAATCGTTCCCGATAAATTACTTCGTCTCCGTTCAAGCCTGTTACATATCCGCAA
>CAJPEX010004465.1:0-14807 GCA_905338405.1 Notodromas monacha | reverse complement strand
ATAATTTAGGCCTCCCTATCTTGAAGACTCCCATTCAAACCTTTATGAGACAAACTTCGACTCAGAAACCTCTAAGTAGTAATTGTATGTTCGGATGAGTGTTGAAGTTGTTCAGCAGATTTTTTGTGTTCTGTTTATATATTTGACGACTAAATTGTATGATTTTCCTCTCTTAACTCCAATGATTCCAATCTAAAATCAATTTTGGCATGAAAACTTCAGTTTTTTCTGAATCCTGAACCAAGGTGAGCCTTATATTTTTTACGTATCTGAATTCCGCAATCTTGCCAATAAAACCGAATTTAGTGCCGATCCAAGAGGGAAATCCGTTTTTTTTTTCAACAGAGTGCATTACTTCTTCCGCATGGAAGGACTCTCGATAAAAACGCACTCAGTCGACGCAAAATCTGTTACAAACTTCATTTGAACCTTTCCTTTGCATCCACTCTTTCGAAATTACAGTAGGAATCTTGAACAAGTTTTTATTGCAGCACTCCACATGTTTCCATCAGACCCGGGGAGTAGGAAATAGATTGATTCATACTCCAGAGTTTACAATATTTCCTGAATGCGGAATACATTTAATGAAATTTCCACACCGGGGCTCGAATGGTCACGGGAAAGACGACTCCGTTCTTTCATCAACTTCGACAAGGAAATTCGATATTAAATCAAGTTTCCAGAAAAACTGACAAAATGAGCGGGACATTTTCCATTCTTGCATAGAAGTGGAAGGGAATACAGCTATCAAAATTGTTCGAGTCAAAATTACAGGAAATAATTACGAGTTCAGCATCTAATTGACAAAAATGTTCTTCCTGTGCCAAGGTCGAACGAAATGCTCGTTGCACTTTAACTTGAATTTGCGCACAGTGGCCAGTGCCGAACGATAAAAACCACGGCTTTTTCCCTTTCGTCACCCCTTATTTCTGAGATTGACTCCTGCTCTTTCCCGTTATTTAGGAATTTCGTTTTCGAAGCAGTTTTACGACACCGAACCAAATAACCCAGGAATGAAAATAATTGCACTCTTTCTTCGTAGGGATAAGAAACCTCTTAATGGCTGACTGCAGGAACTTCGATACCTACCTAATACACAGGATGTTCTGAGAAATCCCGGAACTCGGAATTTTAAAAAATAAGCAAAATTCTTTAAATCTCATTTAAATCATTCTAGAAAAAAGTGTCCACGATAGCCCACGGCATTTTAGTTCAGCTTGACGTATTCTTGATTGATTTCGATGCACTCACAAGGCAGCAACTCAGTACAAGAATGTGACATAAAATCAGCAACTGCTGTTATAGCAATTTATTTCCACCAGCACTTGAAAAAATGAAAAGAAAACTTACGCAGAGAATCTTATTGCAGCTATAAAAATGGTAATGAGGAGAGAATCATTGCCTCATTCAGTGATTAAATATGCAATTTTTCAGAGTAAAGGTCCATTTATCATACTAAAAAGGTAAGCATTCCAAAAAAAAAAGAAATTTCGCTTTCAAATTTAAAACCGTTATGTCTCAGAAACGAGGTTCTGAGACTGATCCACGATGACATAAACAATGTTAGTTCCAACGTAAGAAGAACGCGCTGTCTAAAAATTCTTCGACAATGATGTTGATATAAATTTAACCAGATTTTCGTAGAGCCAGCATGAATAAGCACCAATTAATTATCGAATCTTCACTCGACAATTGTTCGTCATTTTCTCAGTTGGCAGCACCTCGATTTCGAGCTGGAAATTTAACGAAATTCGAATAGGAATGGGTTCAATCAGAGAAAAGGTTTCCTGAATCAGTTTCGGACAATGGTTTCAGAATTTATGAGAAACTTTGAGGAGTTTTGAGTGTACCATGGTGTATATAAGATGAAGGAAGGTCGAAGGCCAGCGGAAATCTTGAAAATAAATCCTGTTTCGTGGCGCTCAGGTCACGTTATTTCTGTTCTCGTCATCTGAAAGACCTGCGCAATAAATAAAAAATAAAATAAAAATAATAAATGAGGGTCACTCTCGACGAGCACCATTCAGGGACACACGCATCTCTTATTCGAGCATTCAAAGCAGAAGGTTCGCTTTCAGGTCGGGATCCATTTAGGGAAGGAAACCGGCTGCATCGGGGTGTGAAATGTCCCTGGGGCTCCTCGCCGCCGACTCAAAAATGATTCCAGGTATTCCTGGGCCATCCAGGTGACCTTTTCTCAAGTATTTTCCTCTCATCGAAAGTGAAAGAAATCATTGGCAGATTTCCAACGACAACACACACACACACACACACATGAAAGCCTTAGTTGGCTCAGCATCTCGCGAGTCGATCGAAAGTTTGCTCAGGACGCCAGAAACGACGGACCACAGGCGTTGAAGGGAGCAAACACATTTCGCTATACTTTCTGCGCAAACATCGGTAACTGTGGGGAAGAAGACTATAAACTACGCTATACCAGGGGACGACAAAAGCGCAGGAAAGTTATTGTTGAAAGCCACACAGGGAGTTTTGTGTACAAAGCCTCAGCACACCCGATCGAGGAACAAATATATAATAGACCGAACAACAATTTTCTGTTCCGCAGCGGGTTTTCCTGACGATCCCCAGAGGAACAATCGCATTCCAGCCTTTCTTTGCGACAAGGAAATACAGTTCGAAATTCTCCAACATGCGTGAATCGCCGAATCCAACGAAAAACAAGTTTTCCCGCAATTATGTCGTCCCACATTTTTCTCGGATAAAACCGAAGTCCCTCAGATTAAGTTGACCAGAAAATAAATTTATTAAATAAGTCTGAACGAAAGACAAAAAAATTATGAACAGTATTTCCATGAAGGAATGTCTGTGGGTCGAGACAGATTTTCCTTTGACTTTTTGGCGACCTGAAAGCTAGAATTTAGAAAACCGATAAAGTATATACCCTCGGGAAAAATATAAGGGGGCGACACATTTGGGAACATTTTTCCATAGGAGATAGATCGAAAACAAAGTAAATTGGCAGAATATAGTGCTTGAATAATGAATTCTTGAAGGTCATGTCATCGTCACTAAAACCACGCAATTGGGCAAGAATCCCACAGGTTTATTGAAAAACCTGAGCGAATTTAACGTCTAGCTGCAAGGGGAATGCATCAGCGAAGCTATCAAACAGATTGAAACTGTAATAGAATTCCTCCCGGATCCCAGAATAAATTAAATATCACTTGCGAAATTCCCATCGGTCCAAGGTGAATTTTCTCCGACTTTCTTGAATGCTGGTTAACCGCATCAACCCGGAAAACTCGTAAAAGTTCTTTCAGATACCTTCCTTGTCTAAATGAGGCGATGAAAATCCCTAAACAACAGATTGTGCTAGAAAAAAATTTAATTTTTAACTAATTATTGAAGAACAGAAAAAAGCGTGGCGTGGTTATAGAGGATTCGCATTTGCACCTCCGATCATTCAAAATTAGTTCCTTCGACTGAATCAATGTCTTGTAAATTTTTTTTTCTCGTGGACATTGCTGCATTCAGTCCCTCCTCTTCCATCCTTGAATCCATTACTTTAAAATATGAGCAAGAGCGCCGTGTTTTCCGATTTCCAAAAATTAATTTGCTGTCCCGCAATTGTAATTAGACTTTTTTTGTGGTGAAAGTCTTACATTCCGAATCAAAAACAAAATCTAGTTGAAAAATCAGCTTGAAGAATCTCTCAATAATTACTGTATTGTGGAATTTACGTTCTCCTGATTTGATTCCGATGTAATCCGTTCCCTTCACCCCCTTTAGCCGTCTACGGGGGCAATAGAAAACATTTTACCTGAAAAATATCCAAATACTGTACCGCATTTACTGGAATACCATACGCCCTCAATAAATAAGGCGCACACCAGGGGCTTTCAGTCAAAAATTGTTATAAAATTGTATATCCACGGAAGAAACGCACTCCATTTTTTAAAACTCTAAGTAAAAATATTTTAGACAGTAAAACGACCCAAATTTGAATTTTGACACGAATTGAATTCAAGAAATTTTCAATTAGGGTATTTCCATTAAAAATGGTTTTCCCTTCAAAACGTTCTCCCATTATAAGTGGTCAAAAATTTCCAATTAAAATCGAATGCAGTAAAATTGTGTTGCAACAAACTTGTGGGGCCTTCAGAAAAAGTTTGTTATAAGAGATTATTTGTTATATCGAGATTTTTAAAAATTTTGACTGACGGGAAGACTTTCAGAAAATTAAACCTACATACTTTCAACATAATATTCCTTTTGTAGCTTTTTGAGATATTTCTCAGCATTTTAAAAAACTGATATTTTCAAAAATAAATTTATATGTTAATAACAGGCAATAGATCTGAATATCAGGTGTAAACAAGCACTTTTTAAGTAAGGTTTTCTAAGCAATTACTGAACACATTTGTGAGGGTTGATGTTCCAAAAAAGCTTACAATTTTCAAGCATCAGTATTGTTTCTCAAGCATAGAAACCCTTTTTAACATGAGTTTTGTTGGGTTCATTTTTTCTGTCTACCCCCTCGCCCATCTTTCCTAAACCAGGAGAAAATGTTGAAAGAGAATTTTTTCAGGTGGATTTTGAATAATTTTCATCATTGAATCCACAATATGTCCCAATATAACCATCAGTCACAGTCACATTTTAAATGAAAAATTTGAGACTGTGCCTGCCTTCATTGGGGATTTTTTTTATTAAGAAATCACAACATGCTCCCAAAAGAAAGTTTGTCTGACTGGAATTGGTGAGTTTGTTCTGTAACAAGATTTTCATAACATGTACCCCATAGGATTTCTGCCAGGACTTTGAAAAAAATTTGTTGCACTGAAAAATGTGTTGTAATGGTATTTGTTGTAACAAGATTTTACTGTATAATGCAACCTTAAACTTGTAAACTTTTTAAAAAAAATGTATATCCGCCTATATGACGCGCATCCAATTTTTCTCTCAATTTTGAGAGAAAAAGGTTCGCGTGTTACTGGAGTAAAAACGGGGAACAATTTTGTAAAGGAATATCCTCGAACGACTCGTCGATGAACGCAAGGAAAACGAATATTCAGACGAACCAAAACTTGTGATAATGTCACCTTCAGTATCGTTGAACAGCATTGATGCGTCTGAACTTTATTTTCAGTTGCTGCCCTGGGTGCTTCGTCCAAGGTTGAATAGTTGCCGCGACGACGTTGTCACCTGGCTTTTTATAGCTACCATCATCGTTAACCACTGCATGCTTCATTGGTGGTAATCGAAGGCCTGGACGACTGGCTCCTGCTGCTAATGACTTTAGTTTCAAGTTATCAGAAGCTTGTCGAAGGAACCTTGTACTGTTCACAGATATACTACACGTATACAGTACTGTATTTCATTTATTGGATAATCGTGATAGTCACACGTTCTGTATTGAAGGTAGCATCCCGTTATGACGAACCAACATGGGCGACTCTTCAAAATTTTCGTATTTCGGTTTTATTTTAAATCCCGCTCGGTGATACAGTGCGATGATTTGAAATTGATTCAAGAATGGAAAAAGCTCGATATTTTCATCTTGACCTCACAAACATATTTTGGAAGCTCAATTCATTTGAATTCATTGGATTTTTGTTCATCATTCATGCATCGCATTTCATACGCATGTTTGCATTTTTGATGGGTTTGTGAAATTCCAAAAACAGCTTCGAACATGCCGTATCCTTGAAATGTTTTAAATTTGAGACTATTGGAAAGAAAAAAGTGGGTGTTTCATACTTAAGAAAAGGGTTCTCATACCTCGAAAACTGAAACCATGACCAATTTTTTTCAGGATTGAGTTTTTCTTGATATCTCCAAACATTGGCTGATGCTAGAGAAATTGCATCAAAATTGTAAATTCAACATCGAAGATTCATTCTTCTGCGCTATTTAAATGGCACAGATGGCAAAATTGAGCGATTCGACTTTCAAGACAATAAAGGAAGGTATTCTGTTTATATTCATGATTACTTTTTCGTGATCATCATTTTTGTAAAACCCTGCAGTGATTTATGGCTGAGGGTACCCTGTTCGCATTCCTAGCAATTTTCAATGAAACATCCCCCCCCCCCCCCCCGAGGTCAAGTAAATCCAAGAAGATCATTATGAAAAGCCCACGCAATAAAGTAATGATTACGTCGTGATGATCGGCTGCTCCTTTTCAACCTGAACTCCCTGGGCTCTAAAAATAATTACGAGCCCGTGACATGGACCGGAAAAAAATCTTCTTTCCACTAACAAAATAGTTTATTACTATAGATGGCCATCAAAAATTATATGACCGCCTTGATCCTATAGATTCTATCGTCGTGATATGCGTCATTCGATGGATTCAGGAGCAGGGAATTTTTAAAATTTCCGCATAGTCATCAACACGGAACAGGCGTGGATGTATTTCTGTCTTTTGTTTGGATGCACATACCGTAAGTAGGTTGCTTATCAAAATCAGCTAATAACTTGAGAACATAGAATTCATTTGTTGTCTTGTTTCTTCACGCAAATGGACTGCGAGGCCATCATCGTATTTTTCACGCATGCAGATTATGAAAAAATAACTCGACGATTCCAATAGCTGCTGTTCCTGGACACGTGACAATTTTCGGTTTGTTTGTTATGATTATAATGATCAAGGCGATGTAAAAATTAAATTCGAAAACTTCACAGGAATAAAAATGTAAACGTGAATCTCTCTAATGTCGCATTCAACAGTTTTCTGAGTTTGCTTCAATAAACCTCAGATCAAAGCCAACGTTCAATACCTGCCCATTTTTGGCGTCTCTCTTTGATACATACAACAAACTACTGTACTGTATTCACACAAACGAATAGTTTCTGCTACAGGTGGAGCCCCGCAATTTGACCGTAATCCATTGCCAGGTATAAAGGGTTACATTGTGAGACAATGTCAAATTACATGTTTTCTGCATCAAATTTGACATTTTGAGTCTCTCTGCAGGTTAAATTGCAGGGCAAGAGGTAGAATTACAAGTCAACGTCCCAGCAAATTCAACCATTGGATTGCGGTATATTAAATTGCAAGGTCCCGCCAGCTATGTATTGTGGATGCAATTCCTTTTGTTAATTTGTTATAAATTGAATAGAAAAGTACAATACATTAAAGCGGCATTTTCTTTTTCTTTACATTTGAAGCACGACTGAAATGATTTTCCTCTGCGGAGGCCTTCGACTCATACTCATCGCGGTATAAGGGGAAGATCTCAATGAAATCATATAAAAACAACAACTCTCTAGATTGCAATAGGAAGTTGTTTGCTGCCCTTGTACTCTCCGGACGCGAATTGATTCTGAAGGTCGACGCGATGATCGTTTTGCAGTGCAATGCACATCAGCTAGAAGGACGGATTTGAATGCTCGCATGCAGGGTGTTCGGGCGAGACGCGTTGGATGAATCCAGATTTCCATTTCCGGACAATCTATTCTATATAGAGGGCGGAATGGCGATGAACGATGGTGATGGTTTTCGCATCCAGCAAAGAAGATGCGGGCGCATCAACCTCACGAAACGTCTCATCGGAAGTCGGCGCCTGTTCCGCATCAGCAGGTTTTTTGGTGTCCGGATCTCAGAGCACGGAAGTAACTCCAAAATCCGCGTTTCAACCCTAACCGAAAAAAGTATCCAACAATGCTGCACACAAAGAAAATTTATTTCTCTTCAGCACATGGCTTTGCGAGATTCAATTGAGCGAGACCTCTGGTGGTCGAATTTCCAGAAATAATACTGGCTAGCAAGAAGTATGTTCAAATACAGTACTGCATTCCATTACATATCTTGTGTATATCACAAGTCACATCCAGTGCCATAATTCGCCCACAAGAGATCCGGTGAATTAGACACCTCGAAATTATAAACACGGTAATAAAAACAGGAAAAGAAATAATTTTGAAGATGGACTCTCTCTTCAATGAAACTCAAGGGATCAGACAAAATTATTGCAGAAATAATTGTTTTGCTCAGAACCCCTAAAAATAAGGATTTGACCCTGTGGGACCACAAAAAATTGTTTTATAGAGAAAATCGCTGTGGACAAGATCGTTGTAGAGAGAGTCCACCTCTATTAAGTAAAAATGCTGATGCTGATTGCTGACAAAAGAGTTGAGCTGGAATGTCCACTTGGCGTGATCTTTGCAATGTATTGTGCTGAGTTCGACAAAATCAACTTACTCTCAAATTATATTACGAATGAACAAGTATTAAAATCCCCAGTCTCGAAACTTCAAGTCACCTGACCAAACGTAGGTTGGACAACTCGAAATGAAAAACTAACATGAAATTCAAAGACTCACTGTTGACACCATTTTTATTATTTTTATTTTGAACATATACTTTAGTGCGATGCTCACCATCTTACTTATTTCCATTGCTTATAAATTTACTCGCACAGGTAAATTGCTAACTGAAGTTGACAAGTCGTTTCGAAGCGTTCTCAGGCAGAACTCCTCAAAACATTCAGATCAAAATTGATCCCAGTGCAACCTATTTTTGATACTGTATCAACATTCGGAATTTTTTAGAGACAAATGTCAACCCTTTATTCAAGATTCTAAGTCTACCATGATCACGGGACCAGATAATCAAAGTAAGACAACAAGATTTAAAATTTACGAGAGACCATACTTGAGATATAATTTGAGATAACTCCGAAAATTATTGAAAAATTCGTAAGACCCCTTCACATTCAAGTATGTCTTCCTGTACACGTTGAGAATTTAAATTGGCACAATCTCGTTAGCTTCAATAATTTCGATCAGAATCATTCGACAAGTGAAACACTCGTCTGAAACCGCATGCTAAATACGTACATTACTGTACTAAAATCACCGAGTTATTCTCTCGTGATGCACATTAGCGACGTATAGAAATTGTGACAGATTTTTCACATAGACCCCACTTATTTCAAGGGAAGGCACAACAGCAACAACACGTTCTGTTCTCAAGTTCACGCAGTTTCGCTATAGTAACCAGTTGAGATGCATCATCGTCAGCAACAAGGAAGGAAAAACTGGCCAAGGATTTCTCGAGTGTGATTTTCGTCGCTTGCAGCGGTGTGAACTCTTCTGGCACAAAAAAAAAATATAGAGGAAGAATACATAAACGAATAAATAAATGAACCGCGTTGTTTTCCAGCAAAACGGGTCTTCTCCCAACATTTGTTTGCCGACCCGCGAAACGACGCTCGTTGAAGTCACTTAAGATCCCCCAGATTGCAGTATAACGAAGCAGATGCCGAGGCAAACGCCCGCATTCATCACGAGACCCTGAGCGGAAGCACAAAAAAAAAAAAGAAGAAGAAGACGAGAGAATCACGGCCTTCGATCATCCCGCTGCGGTCCCGCTAAAGACTTGTTTTCACGGGCAGCAGCAGCAGCGGCGAAGAGCATCAAAAGAGGATTGTTATCTGTCCATGTGGCCGGTTCATTGCCGAAGCAGAAGCATTTATTGGGGGGAAAGTCGGTCGAATTATCTGGATGATGCAAAGGAAGATGATCCGTCCGTATACCAGCAGCAGCAGAAGCAGTAGCAGCGGAAATGCAAGGCCAGGTCCCGGGATTGACAGGTGAGGTTGGGATCTGAACCTTATAGGGGCGTGGTTCCGATACGGGAATCATCAGGGATATACAGAGTGACTGACTTCAGGGGACCGGGCTTTTTGCATACGATTATATCTACCAGCCTTCCCGCAACCACCACCCTCAGAAAAGTCCGTTCAGCAGGGCTTTTCCGAAATACAGTTGAACCTCACTCTGAAAAAAACCTTTTTATATGGTGAATTATTGTCTAGTCCCTGTCTGATTTTCCTTAACCTTTCGACGGCAGTGGGTTGCTTTCCATTCTGCGATAAAGTAGGGATATTTCTGTACACAAGCACACTTTGGTTTGACCAAAGGTCACCAAAATGCCCGTTATGGGTTGCAAAGGCCTATATGTTGTGAAATATCTGTGAAGCGTATATTCCATTGTTTTGAGAAATCTGTAATGTTAATTTCATGCTAGGATACATGAAAAAATGTTACCCAGTACAGTATAAGGGATTGTTTTTCAACTTTTCGGCCAAGCTTTTCTGCTTTAAAAAAAAATTATTGGAATTTTTTTCTGATTTAGGCCTCGGTCAAAAAATTCGGTTTATTCAGTGCTCATGGACCCACAATTTTGTAAAAATATCGAAAATTGTTGCAATCTATTTCTTTATGCATTTATTTATTCTATATATTTGGAAAAATTGAAGCAGAAAGGTTGAGAACAATGTAATCTTGGATGCACAAATTTTCTGACAAAATCGCAAAGATAAATACGCTGAATATTCGCAATACTAAAAAAAGCCCGCATTTAGAGACCAGAGGTCCAGAGCTATGGGTGTCTCAACGAAGTGAAATTGCCATGAATGAAAATATTTTGTAAAGGGATTACAGGTGTAGCTCAGAAACCGCAGTTCATCTCAAATGGATTGGGTCTTCATTATCCGAAATAAACACATTTTCAAATGAGAAGAGCAACAATTGCAATCCTGGTTTTATGTTTAATCTTTTGGAATCCGGAAATAATACTGTACAGCGAATAAGTGAAAAGGCGGAGAAAAATGCTGATAAATTACGAAAGAATTCAAGTCAAGAGTTGAAAGACAATAGACGACGGATAATTAATCATCGTCAGTCGAACTGTGACTTTTTATGACTATTTTGTATGGTACTTATTTTCAAAATAGAACTTTCACTCAATTATAGTTACATAATATTTTTCGATTAAATATGTGCTTCTTAAACTCCGAGGCGTTATATTCGTACCTCCCCCTCTATATAATTTTTCAGGAGCACGGCGGTTTGAGATCTATACTAGAATCAAACAATCATCGAAGTTGTTGAGAGAACGAAGTTTAAAAAACTCAACTTTGACTCAGACATCAGCATCGATCTGAAGACAAATTTACTATTCGACTCTTATTGTTGGTTTTCCAATGGCCGAGTTTCGCAACCTTGGATGTCCGAACACACGTCAGAGAATCGCATTCCTTGCGCATTGTGTAGAAGAAATTTTCCCGTATATTCCGTACTTGCCATCTGAGGAATGCAGCACAACCTTGCATCGCTTTCTTCCTTATTATTTAACTTGTTTTTTTTTCATGCCGTAAAAGCAGCTGTTTTTTTCATGAACCTATCACGAATTTCAATATCATATCCTCCCCTCGTTCGACTTCCATGATCTTCGTGGACTGCATGTGCTTGACCACAGGGTCTTCGAAAGCACTTGAAATCGTTGTTTTGATGGATGGAATCCCTGAAACTCTAGACGTGCTTTATGGCATCGACAAAGAAAACTTTCTCGTCGGCTTACTTGTCCAGCGAACCTGCCATCACCAACACTTATGCTTTTCCTTTTTTTTCAGGGCTAAACTTCAAATTAGAATGAACGAGCTTTCTTTGCCGTATTCTCTCTTCCGTAGACAGACGAATGTCTTGGATTTGTTTTACTGTATATAGAAGAATCTGAATAATCCGGGCTATATTGACTGGGTGCCAAATTCACCGGTTATCGAAAAACACTCGACGAGAACCGCTTAATTCACGCAAGACGGGTTATCACGGGCAACCCGCATAAATATCGAATGGTAGATACAATTTACAAATTCTCACGACGTTTTCGAAGAATTCCGTCATGCGCAATTTTTTTGTACATCGTATTCAGAAAAAAATGTTCCATATATTCGTTGGCACGCGTTTTTTCCATTGCTCGAACATTCGAACATTTTCGCACAAAATAAACTGACTCGAGTGAGGAAACTTGAGTGGCCATTTTTTTCCCATGGTAAACTTAAAGTTTGGGCCAGGGTTCATCAAACGTGCGTAACGTATTTCTTTCGGAATTATTGCGGTTTTAATTTTCATAACAATTTTCGTTGAAATCGTCAACCCGATTTTCATATAGTCTCATGGAGGATGATGAATCTTGGCATAAACAGTGTCAAGAATTTCAGAGACAGGTTGCAACTCACACTGAAAAGGACTGCAGGATTGATGAAAATGAAATAAATAAGAATTTTAATGATCCAATAAAGATTTGGCACATGTTCTTCAAGTGCCATTTTCGATGGTAGACAATTCCTTCTTATATTTTGCTGCTTTACCATACTGTCAAACGATGAAAAACTACCTAATGTCAAATTCCGGATTTCATCTAAAAATGGATGACAAAAACAACTTTTCCGATTTTTCCAGAAGCCTAATTTATGATGTATAAAAGCTTTGTTTCACAAATATTTGTCGAAGGATGAATATTGAAGTTTTCCTCCGCGCGGGGATATACTGCTGAAATGTGCGGGGATTTAATTTAGCATCATTCGCAAAAATTAAAATCCCAATTTCAAAGTTTCCAGATTGATCGGTTGATCCACACTTTTCGATAATTTTTAAGATCTACACATCAATGCTACAATACTTTAATTTTATTTCTATTTGATGTCGTCGTTGTGCTGCTTTGATGGATAGTTTTTCTTGAGCGAAGGTTTTCGATCGTCGAAAGTTGTTTTCTCTCGGTACGGTATGCATTTGGTTGCAAATGGAATCAAGAAAAAATATGTTTGTCTGAATAGTTTTAACAATTCGAGAGTTTGTTGAAACTTGCTATGAGCAGTCAGAACAGGGATTTTTCATTTTGTCAAGCCTTTGTTCCTGAAGTTACAAAGGAGGAAGAAAGACTGCAAATTTTGCTCGAGCGTAGTTCTGCGAAAACTAAATTGTACAGTTACCAGGTTTGTGGAGGCTGTAAAGTCAGCCACACAAAGCAGATTTGAATTTATTCTCGGTTTAAAAAAAGAGTATAGATGAAGTTTGAATTTTGAAAAGCTGGTCAAATTTCCGACCCGGAGAGCTGCAAAAATGAATGGCCAACGAACGGTTCTGCTTCGTTTCCCCTAGCAGGTGGCGTGAATTCATTCGTGTTGTTCATGCGGGGCTTTAATTTTGTTGGTCAAATACGTGTCGAGTGGAAACTGCCAATGGTATACACGGGGAGAGAAAAAAATACGCAAGAATTTACACGCAAACCAGCGGTTTAATTTATTTTCTACAATGAACGCCGCATGGTAGAACAAAATAAACTTTGCGTTTCTGAAAACCGGAGGCCCGTGACGTAGTCGATCAAAACATCGAAACGAAAGTTTGTCACGTCGAAGACATTTTTTAAAGCATGAAATAAAAAACCACGATTAAAGGAACCGCAAAATGCCGTTTATCTTAGTTTCCGGTTCATCGGCGGAAGTTTCCGCTTCATCCTCTCCAAAAAATCCCAGCGATTCGCTCATCGCTTCATTCAACATCATAAACAACAGCAGAATACAGAAGCCAACTAAGTGGAGAGAAATGAAGAAAGAAACGTGAACGATACGGCTCTTGGACGAACAATTTTTGCAAAATTCGGAAACTCACAGTTTCAGTTGAGTGGATTAACAGTAAAAACCATGGTATACTGAGCATGGAATTTACCAATATTCGAATGTAGTGCTGAAAATCTGCGGAAAGCAGCTAGAAATTCCGATTTCCGATTGGACGCGAACAGGTTTGAGTGAAGGAAAATAAGCAACGAAGGACAGGGAAAAAATCAGCGAAACAAATTTATCTCAAATCAACCGCGCAAGAATGTTCAGGTATTTTTTAAATAATGCTGAGGTTGACTAGCACAACAAATCCAACTACATGAATGTATTTTTTCCTCGGAAAATCCCCGTACATTTTCTTGACATCCTGAAAAAGGTCAACGGTTTTATTAAATTAACAGTAATTCCGAATGCTTCAGAGTTTATGAATGAACCTCCTTCTTCCCCGACTTTGTCATGTGAGTTTGTTCATACTTAGAACCCAAAACTTTCATTGCTTTTTTTTTCGTAGTCTCATTTGCATTTCTCAAGTCTTAAATTCGCAAGATCGCCACAATATGAAATCAGGCCTCAGATTCAATCGAATAAATCCATTCCTACCTTTTTCAGTTCAACGGCACAACAGTTGGAACACGGATTTCTGTTGAGTCTATCTGGCTTGTCTAAGTGTAGCGTGAGTGGAATCAAAAGACACATGATTCTTAAAATTTTGGATACTTCGGCGGTTTAATAAAAATGTTGCAAATTTGTGGGAGAAATGCTCCCCTTCTTCGAGCAGAATAATTTGACAGCACCTTATAGAAACAATCAAGTCTTCGATTTGAGAAAATGTGATACCCTTGACATGTGTTTGAATGTAAGTGATTCCCCAAAAATATTCTATTCTCAAAAATGAGTCGAATTCTCTACCCCAACCCTGAAATACCCGCACATAATTGGTGACCTTCTCAAATTTCAGTCATCTGTCTTCTATTACATTCTTTGGACCCTAATCTGCAATTATCTGAGGTACAGTATGACAAGCTCACAATAAACAAATTATAATTTGATGTGTATTGACAGGAAGTGAAATACTAATTGGGCAAATGAACTCCTTCCTTTAAGTTAAGCATCCTGTCAACTCATTTCAGAAGCAATTTGAGGCGCAGAATATCACCATTTATAATTTCTTGTAATTCTTTTATTTTTTCCCATCACAACAAAAAGTGCTTTTTTCCCTAAGTCAAATTTCAAAACCTCCTTAACTCAAAATCTCAAGAAGTCAGATTTATTCGCTGGTACTGTACCTTGATATTCGACTTAGAGAAGTCTCAATTATAATTCATGAACTTTTTGCTTTCACAGTATGATAGTCATACATATTAAATTTTTTTCTGACATGAAACAAAGGATTTTTTGGGAGCACAGAATGAAAATTTGGTTTCTGACAAGATCCAT
>CAJPEX010004464.1:0-21622 GCA_905338405.1 Notodromas monacha | reverse complement strand
TCGACGTTTGCAAGCTCACCGGAATGGCATAAATTTGCGGTCCGTGCCAATCGTTGGTCACACCTTCTGCTCCGGATTTATTGGCAGGCTGATGATGATTATGAACATTAGCTGGACGCATCACGCCGATGTGTCCAGCACTAGCCTGCCTGTGAAATCGACGCTTTGTGCCAGGATGTTCGGGATGCACAAGAGGACTTTCGCCGCGTTCTTGTTCCATGCTTTCCATCAAACTGCCTGTTTCTCCACGTTCCCAGTGCGAATCTGAAAGAGAAGAAAAGATTGCATGACATACAGGTAACATCTATGCAAGGATTCCCCAACAATTCACACAGCTTTTCTTTTTTCCCCAATAAACTTTTGTTGTTTTAAATTAAGGTTCAGGCAAACATGATTACAGTACTTTCTTGTGTCTAAATTATCTTTTGTCCTAAATTAATTGCATGCATTTTAATATTCTAAATTTACAAAATGGGGCTTGAGAAAATAAAAAATGCCAACATAAATTTGTCCATGGAAATCTCTAATGGAGGAACATGATTCTGTTCATTCAAGATTGTCTTTGTGCAGGAAGAGGTAAAATTTAATGAGATAGGGCAAAATTATCTCACAGATGATTTCAGAGCCTGACGATTCAGGGTCGGTCATGTAAAATTCCTGAAACCAATCGAAAAATATTCATGCACACATTTGGACTCATAGCATTGGAATTTGGGCAAACGAAACACACTTCAGACAATTTCAAAATTATTCAAAAAATTTTGAAGATGTCGCACCTCCTTATAAATTTCTAGAGAACCATAACTAAAGTGAACAAATTTCACATGAATTGGCATGCAAAAACAAAATTCCAAACAAGTCAGGATACAAGATTTTTAGAAATTAGAGCCTGACAAATCACCTAAAGCCTTGGATAAGAAACAGTTCAGACAATTCAATTTACAGTATAACAAAAGACGAAGGATTGGGCCGCAAAAGAAGTCGAACATTTTATAAAGTGAAATCTCACTAAAATAACCTCGCGCAGACTTTCGAGAACCATTCGTGCGACTGAATATTTCCCGAGCAAAAGATTTGCGAAATCAATGACTATAAGAATTGCTTCGTATTCAGATCAGTACATATTCACGATCTTGATTTCCTTGAACTTTCAGATTCTTATTTAAATCACTGCAATGGATAAAAAATAGAGTTCCTTGTTTGACAAGGAAAATCCTCACTTCATTCTAAAATGCGTTCACATTAAAACTTCATAACTCATTCAAAAAGTCAGTCCTTCGCACAGTGAAGTAAAAATGAAAAAATAAAATAAAAGGCATTAATCCTTTCAGAGATGTTCCTAATTCCTGAATCCTGCGCAATTCCCAGAAAAAAGGACTTCATCGCCAAAAATAAAAAAGTACTGTACTCACGGACTCGATGCACTTTGCGGAAATGCAAGTACCCAGGAATGGAAGGTCGTCGAGGAATCATGTCAAATTCATCGTAGATCTCCATTTGCAACATTTCCTCAATAACGTCTTCCAGAGTGACAATCCCAACGACCTCGAATAAGAAAAAAAAACATTCATCTCATAAAAATATACAAACCTTCCTTTGTCAAATTTACACGCGCAGAAAAATATAAATATTTCCAGAAGAGTTTCAGCCCCAAAATGAAGGAGGTAAAATATGTGACATAAAAGCTCAAGTCCTAACAAAGCAAACAAATTTTAAATTCTCCATATTGTCAATTGAAAATCCCAAAGAGATGCTAAAAACGCGTATTACAGGCTTTATGAATATCATTTTTCAAAAAAGAGAACATTTGTTCGGATAATTGCCCTAAACCTTTTTTCATTTTTTTCCACAGCCTCACCTTTTTTTCTAAAACTCAAAATTGGGCATGATAAATCAGAAATTGATCATATTTTAAAATTATTCTTTTCTCTCTCTATTGTTCATTGAAAATCGCACAGGGATGCTACAAAGGCGAATATTCATGAATCTCATTCCCGAAACAAACAAACACGTAATTGCCTGAACTTTCCCCCTTTCTTTCGAGAGCCTCGCCTTATTTTTTAACTCGGATTGCACGAGAATTTTTATTCATAAATTTGGAGAGCAACGAAATTTCTGAGGATCAAGTTAAGATCAGCACTTATGGAATCACTGACTTCTCCACTGCCGTCGTTTTTCTGCACGATGGAAAGATGACCAGCTCTGGCTGCCTTGAAGTCGTTGAGTACGTCACTCAATGGCCTGTCCACTTGCACGAATGCCGGATTCACAGCGTGGAAGTCCGCTCTCCTCAAAAGATTCCTGAAAAGCAATTATAAAACGTTTTTCCAGTTTTATTGACTAAGTCCAGACGGTTCTGTAAGACTTCAGCTCCATGAAATGATATTTTGTTTCTATGTCCAACTCAATACAGTAAAATCTCGTTACAACAAACTTTTGGGGACTGCAGAAAAAGTTTGTTGTAATGGATAATTTGTTGTAACAAGATTTTCAATATTAATGACTGGAAAAACATTTTTCAGCTCAGATCTGCATACAGTGGTACCCCACACTACAAGCTTTTTTTTGTGCAAAAATCCACCATCTTAACCCTGCAGAATGAACAAATTTCACATTATGCATGATTTTTGATAAAAAATTTGAAAAATTCAAAAATTTTGGAAAATTTCTATTATTGCTATGAAAAAGTGAAAAAAATTACAAAAATCATATACAATATTAATATTTGATGGGGAAGAAAAGAATGTTATTTAACACNACATTATGCATGATTTTTGATAAAAAATTTGAAAAATTCAAAAATTTTGGAAAATTTCTATTATTGCTATGAAAAAGTGAAAAAAATTACAAAAATCATATACAATATTAATATTTGATGGGGAAGAAAAGAATGTTATTTAACACAAAATTATTTTGAAATCAGCAATCCCAAAAATGCATTAAAAAAATCCAGCTGAATCCTGTGCCTCTGTCTGAGGACTATTTTCTTCATCAGATTGAAATTTAATAAAACAGTGCATCTAAGGGGATTCTGCTAAAAAAAAGAACAGTTTTAAAATTAGGCTTTAATTTAAATTTCTAGAGAGAGTAGATTGCAGGTTTAAAAAATACAGTATTTGTTTCCAGTGACTTTTGCTCACAAAAATATCCTTGAAGATGGATTTTACTTCAAGCATAACCCTGAACTCCATTTGCAGAGAATTTTTGCTGTGAGAATAACTTCCTTAGATGAAATGTGAACAAAATTGTGGATTGATGATTTAAACCTGTGAATTTGTCTTTAAAGGTTTAAATCACAAATTCATGATTTGAACCTGTGAATTTGTGTTTAAAGGTTTAAAGCACAAATTCACTGGTTTACATCAATCCACAATTTTGTTTACATTTCATCTAAGGAAGTTAGGCTCACAGCAAAAATTCTCTGCAAATGGATTTTGCTTTGAGCATAACCCATGCAATTCAAATTTTAATTTTCAGGTTTGAACCACAAATCCACAGGTTGAAATCATCAATGCACACATTTTTCAACATTGCATCTAGGGAACTTATGGAATAAAGATGGAACTTCAATTTTGAAGACAATTTTCATCTCAATATTGTTTGGAAATTTGAATTGCAGGCTTTAAAAATTATTCTGAGGCAGTTAGGATCATAGCAAAAAATCTTTTCAAATGAGGGTTGCTTTGAGCATTATCTCTTAGATTTTAGGGTCATCTTTCATTATCCATCATGTGGACTCACAAAAAAATCCCATGAAATTTTGTAAAAATATATGGAAGAAAAATTGGCATGACTGCAGGGTTTCACAATGATTTCAAGCTGAAAAATTAATTATTTTTACTTGAATTTTGTAATTTTATGATTTTTCATTTTGTAGAAGAAAAATTGACACATTTTTGCACAAAGAACAGGTAAGGCAAATATCCTGGCAGATAATTTTAAATGATTTTTTTCACCCTGTACATACAGCGGATCATCATTACTGTAAAGACTCTCAGCAAAATAAGCAAGTGATGGAAAAAATGCTCAAAAGTGGAAAAACATACAATTTAAAATGACCATTAATTTGTGTGGCCACATTATGTGATCACTAATTTTCACCAGAAATGTTTTCACATAATTCTAACCATACCACAGCATCAATAACTGAAGAGTAAAAAACTTCACTGTTAAAAAAAAAAGGTGTTGCACAGACCCAGGATGGACTGGAAACTCTTAAACAATTAATGGTGCATGCATTTTAAAAATCTTTTTGGAGGGCACCTTCATTTTAATTCTTTGAACGATGAAGCTGAAGAACTGCTCCCAAACATGATGTTTGGTTGAATTCTGTGGACTTGTGGGTTCATTGTTTGGTTTGTTAGATTGCAAGAAATGCATCCTACAGAAGTCAGTTAGCAAGATTGCTATGAGCAGGTTTTTCTGTTTGATCATCATTTCTTTACATCCACTGGAAATGACAGCAATTCCATGAACCCCCAGGCATCCAAACAATTCTACACTTCTGGCAACTGACTTTTTGCTGGGTTCCTGGGAAGTTTTTTTCTTTTTTTTGACAGGCAGAAAAAGCCTCTCTCCTGGGTGGATCCCATCCAGATTTTTAAGCATTTATTCTCCTTCATCAAAGCCTCCATTTATTCAGGCTTTAATGATGAGTGAAAAAAAATTCCAAATTTTTTTTAGCAGTTTTCCACAAAAATGAAAAAGTTTCCTAAAAAAAGTTTGTTATAACGGAATTACCAAGTTTGTTATAACAAGATTTTTTTAACATGAGGTCTATAGGCTTTCTGCCAGGACTTGAAAAAAAGTTTGTTGCAATGAAAAATTTGTTGTAACGGTATTTGTTGTAACAAGATTTTACTGTATCCTTCAAAATTGCAGAGAATTTCACTAATGACTAGAGAATTTCTCACAGTTTGCTGCCAACATTAAAAACCAAGTACAGTAGTGCAATTGCAAACAAGAATTTTCAATCAAGAATACAGTATTTGGTAGAATTTGGACTACATAAAAATACATAAACAAATCGAGTCAAACAACCAATTCCTTAAAATGACATGGTTGTCATGAAAATCCTGTCCATCCTTCTTGCTAACAGACAATGCTTGAAGCAGTTTGCATATTTCCTACTTCCTCCTCCTCAATGAGAGTTAACGTCCGCAGTGTTAACTGAGGATCCTATAGGGGTCTGGGGGAACTTTAATGAGGGCGTTGTGTAACATGTGTCTGTGGCACCAACTTTTAGCAGGTTTTCCTTGGCAGGGAAAAAAAATTAGGGTGCAGTGAAACGGTAGCAGAGGTACCTGGTTCAATCCCACCCCTTGGCACATTTTTTTTTAGAAAATGTTTCCTATTTTGATTTGAACTTCCTCCAGACAAAAAAATTCCAAATTTGTAGAAAAGCATTGTGCATCCAAGAAAAATTTTAAAATTGAAATTGCTCCAAAAATATTATGAGTTGAACTTGAAAGTCCAAAAACTTTTTGTTTTCCAACCTTCTCAATATAAAAATTCACCATATGATTTCTGCTCAACAAAACTCTACCTTTTTTATAGGGTGGATGCACAATGAAGTTCTGCACATTTCCCCATTTCCAACTTTGAAAAATTCCAAAAATTGACTGAGATATAAAAAAATGCGGACCTTTTCCAAAAAATTGAGTGAAAAATGGGAAAAATTCATTTTTAGATCTCAATTTTTAACTGATCAAATTGAAAACCCCATGTCTATTTCACTCAGTATGTAATGATGATTTCAAATGTATGTTATGTACGTATGTATGTATGTATGTATGTATATTTTGCTACATTGGGGCACTAACATAGAAAAACAGTGCAATGTTATGTCTATAATGTGATACAGGTACAGCAATTCTTTTTTTCAAATATAATATATAAAAATTTGAATTCCCAAGTTCAATTAGGGTGCAATTAGTAGTAGAGCTTCCGCAGTGCAGACGCTCCACTACTAGATGACACCATGCACAAAGTCACACATCGTGCTGAGTTAACAGTCCTTGAAAGAAGGTCAGATCCAGGTCTGACCAGTCTTTCCCAATTCCTGACCTCAAGGTCTATGAAACTATCTGACTTTATATTTGCTTACCAACTGTTTAAAGAGAGAAGTTCATGCTTTTGTTCATTATGTAGAAAGCAGCACAAAAATTTACGATTCTTTTTCAAAAAAATATATCCAGGAGTACTCATTTAACACAACCTGGCAATAAGGATAGAAAATCTCATCAGATTAAGTTGTAAGACTTTGATTAACAAATATCATACAACAGTATAGTATTTGAATATAAAGATTTGGGAGAAGTCTGAAAATCTTTGTATTTTATCATCAACTAGTCAAAGTCTGATAGCCAAGTGTTCTTTCAACTTCTGACTTTTCGACATCAGAAAGCAAAAATTTGAACAAAAACAAGTAAATTGTACGAACAGTAAAATTAACCTCAATTGCAATTGATCCAACAAGACTAAAATAAGGGGAAACAAAATGCAGTAAAACACACGAAAATCGACTATAAAAAGTTTCAAGTTAGGAAAAAAGCGTTTGTGTAGGGGTGAGAAAGAATAATTACAAGAAAATTTAATTAGTGATGTTCTTGACATAAAATTGCTTCTTATACGAGTTGACAGGATGCAGAAGTTGGAGACATAATTCATTTGCACAATTAATCTTACAACTTGTTTCAAAGCAGCTCAGGTTACATATTTTATTGCCTTTATCTTTCCTGTGTCAAGAAAATAATAGATAAAAGGACTCCAGAAAATTCAACTTATGAAGATTTGAGAGGGGAAGCTTTTGAGCAAGGGAAGTTTTTCAGTTCATCATTTTTCAAATGATTTACACAGGGACTTGCAAAAAAATGACATAGGGAGGTATTTGATTTAGACATACAGTATTTGAGTTAGAGGTTCAACAGATCATTTCATAAAATGGCCTTCATTATTTAAAAGAATATACAGTATATAAATATATTCTCACCGAATGGAGATTTTGTCTTGTGGATCCACTGTGATCAGCGTTTTCACCAACAGGATCTTGACAATATTTTGAGGGGTTCCATCGTACACTGGAATCCGTGAAAATCCCTTCTTCACTATCTGAAAAAAATTGAATAATGTATGGAAAATATTCAGCGATTTTCATTTGCAACATTCCCAAAATTAAGCATCAAATTTCGAAAATTATCTCCACATTTTCCTCCAATTCAACGTTGAAGTTCAGCCACAGAAAAAAAAAAAAAAACAATTCAAATCGAATATCTTAGTTTCCCTCCGGAATAATCGTACCTTGTCGTAGGTTTTGAAATCCAAGACAGCGTCCAAACTCAGCACAAAGGCGTCTTCAAACTCCACCATGGCCACACCCACATTCTTCTCTTTCAAATTCAAAAGCCCTTCAATGACCATCACTTCATCCCGTGTCAAAGGCACGTCTGCATCAACTCCGCACTCGCCTTCACAGAAGGCATCGTTGTCCTGATCATCCGTGTCTTTGACTAATTTCTCTTTGCTGCCCAAGAGACTGGACGAATCCCGCTTTTTGCCGTTCCGGAATTTCTGAGGGCCGTGCAATGCCACCAAGGTCTGAAAAAATATGAAAGTTACTCGCACACGAAATTAACTTCAATTTTGGAAACGTTTTTGGAAGAATAACGAGCAAAAAAGTTGAATTCACACTGGAGACGATATTAAAGTCAAAACAGTGAGTCTAACTTCAAGGGGTCAGCAAAACAAAATTCGAGTTAGAAAGATTTTGAATAAGGGAAAAAAGCTTTTGTGTTTGGGGAAAGGAAAGAAGAATTACACAAAATTGCAATTGGGGATATTCTAGAGACCTTAGATGAGTTGACAGGATGCTGAACTAGGAGACAAATAATTCACCTGTTCAATTAGTCCTTCACTTAGTCTTTCTTTCAGAACACATCGAGTTGAATTTTCATCGCTTTTTTCATGCGTGTGTCCATGAAATATTAGTCAAAAAAAGAGCCGGAAAATTCGAGTTAGGAGGTTTTTAAGGCATTGTTTCTACAGGAATTCAGACCAGGACTTGAAAAAGATTCGAAAGTAGAAGGTATTTGAATTGGGGCGGTAAACGTTATCAAGATTCAACTTTATGTTCGATTTGCTTTTAAAAATTGGGATTCATACCAATTCAAGTCAATTGTTAGATCGAAGTGATCTGACTAACTTCATCAACTCAACACGAATTCCAGGACATTTACCAGATTCAACCCACTACTGTAGTCATGAAACAAAAAAATCGGATCACCCTCAATAACCGGATTTTTGCTAAGAACTTGATTCACAATCGAAAAAAAATTACCTTCAGCTCTTGACGCTTGTAAAATGTCTGATGATCCTTCCCAAGACAGCAATCAAGCACTTTCGAGATGGGGTAGGTTATCGGGAAGAAAACGGCGATGGTCAAGTAGATCAACCTGAATTGAAAAACAATAATAAATTCTCCCATTTTACGCAAATCCAAGGCAAAAAAAAATCCCAAAACTCACGGTGACATGCAGGACCCAATCGCTAGACCGTATTTCGTACACAGGGCTTGCGGTAAAATTCTGAGGAAAGAAAAACAAATGATCACTCAAATGATCACACAAATACACATTACACTTGAATCTCGATAACTCAAGCCTCTGCACGTCGACTTTATTCAAGTCCCTGTCTGAATTACCTTCGGAACAATTTATTTAAAACTTCCAAAACTCGAAGGCTTTCGACTTGAATTCGACTTGAAGAGGTTTGACTGAATCATGAAAAAAGTAAATACTCACTCTCCAAGGAAAAGCACAACTGTAACGGAAACCAACACGGCGACGATTTCATTGGTAATGCCGTTCAAAAATATCGGCATTGCTTCAACAGCGGCTGCATTTGCCAACACGAGCGACACTAGAACAAGATGATGATTCCGAACCAAAGGAAGAAGACGCTTCGCTCGTCGACGTTGTGTCTCTGTCGATCCGGATTCACTGACAACCTTCAATGTTAACGGATCCAAGCTCAGCAGTCCGACAGTCAAGCCAGCAAAAACACCTGGGGTTTACACATAGAACAGATTTGAGTACGCGGTACGAAGGGAAAAACAATCACGATTCAAAAACTCGCCGTTAGGGCTCTACAGCGAATCGATGGTAAAAATGTTTCATGGTTAATATACTGTAAATTTTAATACGGAATGAAATCGAAAGAAAATGTCAGTAGAACATGTCGAAAAGAAGTCCAACGATTGAGTTAAACTTTAATTAGGGTCTTCGGGACACAAAAAAGAATCAAGCTAATGAGAGATTTCCGCGCAAGTTGCGAGGAGGAAAGGAAATACTTTAACACTAATCAGATTTGAAGCAACTGATGCTACTTGGTGTCCAGGAAGACGTGGCAAGCATTAATATGCTTCGAAAATGACGGACATCCCGTCAAAAAGTTGAAAAGCCATCTTCTAACAGATGATAATGTACGTCCCTTGCACGAATTCTCCTTTCTCAAACATTGCCGGTTTTCGGAGGTTCGTTCCACTAGCACTAGAAATCCTCTCTACGACTTCAATTCACTTCGTTATACCATATTATTGAGCGCATATTGATGAAATAAAGAACAGTTCTGACGGAAAAGAGGTACAAATGCCGTCGTTCCTTCTATTTCCCCAAACCATGCACAAACTTGAACAAAACATAAATACGACACCAAAACACACAAGAATTCGATTAAATAACGAACAATTGATCGTGAATGCTACAACGCGCTGAATTTCAATCCATCATCACGATATGATAAATATTTCCGCATAAAGCATCAGCTCACCAGCACAGAGGGCCAAAACACAGTAGATCCCGATGTAGATCCAAAAGAACTCGGATCCCACTGGATACCGGGTGTTCTCCGAGTTCGTGAAGTGATACTCAGTTCCATTATCTAACGCGACACGCATACTACACTATGTAAAATAAAAAACCTACGCTAAAACTATTGAGGAAACACAACATTTATTCACATCAATTGAAACGGTAACGATCGGTCCACGGAGTTTATGTGATCACGATTTCACAGATCTTTACGGCGGCACACGGGCATTACTTCTACGACGCTTCGAAAGCGAAGATATAATTGGCACGTTGTTCAAGAGCATCTACCGATCAATAATTCACTGACCACCACCGTTTTCTTCTTGGGTAAATTGATGTGCTTTCCGCTGATTTCAGAGTATCGGTTTGACTAGCAATACCGCTAAAGAAAAACCGTATGAATGACTTCAGAGAGCACCTTACTGAACATCAAATGCAGGTGGCATTTATTAGTACCGTACATGTTTTTGGTACACTACTGTACAGTTGAATTGACGCCATCTATTGGAAAATTTATGTGTGCTATGTGAGTGCATGTCGCAAAATATCTGATTCAATGAATGAATAATTCATATCTGCTGGCCTTTTTTTGGAGCTTTTGGTAGAACAAAATGCATTTTATTCCAAGACCATGTGTATTTTTCCAGCAGAAAAACTGAATACAGTGATTTATGTGGCTCTTATTTTCCAGATCCAAAGAAATGGCGCTTCAAAATTTTCAAGGATTTTAAAGCAAATGCTTCAATCACTACATTCCTCCCAAGGATTTCAGATGCAGTAAGTGCCCCAGAGATGGAGCTGAAAACCACTGAATTGACTAGGATGTCCTCTCCTGTCAAATACAGGCCTATTTTGAGCAAAGAAAAATAAAATCAATCATCAATAACTTCATAAATATTTAATTTTAAAAGACCTGGAATTCCTGAATCTGCTCTCATTTTGGCAGATGCTTCCAGGCACATCCTCGCTCTGGTATTCTCCAATTTGGCACCACCACCTGCATTTCTGTTCAAGTAGAAGTTTGCAGCAGCACTGGTGCCATAGACTAGACAGTCCACATGGTCCTGTATAGAAAGAATATATTTTGAAAAATATGCCAAATCCAATCTTTCAATTTACTTTACCTTGAGATGAGGATAAATATCCAGAATCTTTTCCAGGATCTTCTGGCCAAATGCTTTCTTCAGTCCATCATAATCATCTCCTCTCTTCTTCACAGGCAAGTGCTGCCATGACTTGAACCAATCATTGTTGGCAAGGGCAAAAGCTTCCAAAGTTGCCTTTCCTGAGAAATTTATTTCAAATTTTAGAGGTGAACATTTTTTTTTATGTATATATAATTTAAAACCTGGATGTCTCTCCTCATAGGTTGGGTCTTTTATTGATGGAGATGTATACCCATAAAGCTGGATATCTGTGTCCAATGCTTCTTCCAGAGAAAGAGACAAATACTCTTTATAGACCTATATGGTACCATAATGAAAATTAAAATAAACAAGTGCCTGATATTAATAGTACAACTTATTACCTTCCCAACATCCCTGTTGCTGGAAAAAGCTCTGACCAGATGCCAAGGCAAATCATCAAGCTCTTTCCCCTTTTTGTCCAGCCCAATAAACAATTGGAAAATGACAGCAGGTGTGTTGAGGAAGGGCTTGGCATCCTTGTACCACTTGGATGACTCTCCCATGGCACTTGGTAGCAGATGTTTGAAAGTTATTTCAACACCTGTTGCACATTTCAAACTTTTCAAAAATATGAATATTTCACAGTATT
This sequence comes from Notodromas monacha, assembly GCA_905338405.1. Taxonomy (NCBI): domain Eukaryota; kingdom Metazoa; phylum Arthropoda; class Ostracoda; order Podocopida; family Cyprididae; genus Notodromas; species Notodromas monacha. The sequence goes on along the minus strand of CAJPEX010004464.1, from coordinate 9,980 downwards.
TTCTGAATGCACTAACCGGCTGAAGAGATGATAATGGGTGCAAACACATCTACAGTGGTTGATCCCTTTTGCACTTTGACCCCAATGGCTCTTTGACCCTGCATGATGATCTGTGTAACCTTTGCTCTCACTAAAACCTCTGCTCCAGCATCCTGCAAATTTTTTGCAGCATAATATACCAGCTTTGATGTCCCACCTCTTGGATAATATGTTCCTGAAGAGAGAATACATGACCAGTTCAATATGTCACTATACTGAAAACAAAATATGATTGATCTAACCATTACAATAGGTATTTTGCAGCACAGTCCAGAAGGTGTAAGGGAATTCATCAGGACTGCAATTGACTTCCATGCCATAGGGGTCCATCACTATTGGCATATCAGGGTGAACTTTCTTGAGATGCTTTTTTCATTTAAAAAATTCATATTAAAAAAAAGTTGTCATTGAAAAGTTTTAGCAAAGTTTCCTCTCACCTTGAATTTATCTTCAGTGGAGAGTCTACTACGCTCTGGAAAACTTGTAAAGATGTCAAATATCTTGAGCTTGATCATGAGTAATGCCAGCCACTTGGGAAGAATCTTGACAATCAGGAAAGGCATGAATGCAGGAATACTCCACTTGACATCCTGGGCAACACTGTCATGTAATACAGATAAAAATTAAAATTGCAATTAACCATGTTTGGTAGGTTATGAACTCAAAAAGGAAAGAAAATGGCTGGAAGGGTGACTGACTAATCTTTTTAAATTCATGATAGAGACTGAAAGTGTCCATTGTAAATTACCTTTATGCAGTAGGAAAAGACTGACTAACTTGAATATTTGAAAAAGTATGTTAACCTTTTCAGAAATGTTTCTTGTCCAGGAAAGTATGTCAGCAGTTTTTGCACCCAGTCATCAACAGATTTAGAAGCAAATTTGTAGCTTCTGATTCCCTGTGGGTCCTTTGGTGTGCCAATCACAAATTCATCTGCAGTCCCTCCTGTTTTTGCAATTCTTGACAATAATATTTTTCATTAAATTTGTTTTTTCATAATTTCATCACTTACCACTTTTGAGGTATTTCAACTTTCCCCCAGCTACCTGCTCTAAGATGACCCCAAATAATTCATCTTCCCCATGGGCTATGGATATGTGATGTCCAGTGTCAAACTCATACCCATGCTCCACAAATGTATGCAGTGTTCCACCAACCTTTTGATTAACATTAGGCATATTCAATGTTTTTTATTTTCATTTAACTCCGGAATTAACTCACAGTATCATGCTGCTCCAACACCAGGACTTTCTTTCCAGCTTTGGCCAAAAAGTATGCAGAAGTCAAACCTGAGGGTCCACTGCCGATCACAATCACATCCCATTGCTGAGACACTCTTTCAGGCTTGAAGCCTGAACAAATCAGAATATCAACATGAAATTGTTGGTTTCATTTTTTTTTATTAAACATGTGGCACTTGACTCACTCCTTTTCAGGACCTCATCCTTCTGCTTCTCAGTAGGATAAGGCCCCTCTTCAGCATTGAATGCTGCTGTGGAGACCAGTGGACAGAAAATTGCAAGAAAAACTGCTTTCAACACTGGCTTTAATACCAAGTACACAAGGTATGCTACTGCAGTTATGCCTGCTAGCCATGTCCAGCTTCCAAGCAGCATGTCTCCACAAACTGTTGAGAGGTTTTTTTTGAAATAAAGACAACTAAACTGAAGCTACCATTGCAGTTTCCCTTTTTAGGCAGCAAGGGAAATTTTATATTCTTCACAGAAAAGATGCCATCTCACAATGACAAAGTCAATTCATGCTTGGAGAATTTTCAGGAAAGCAAATCCTGTTTTTTCCCCTACCTGAATAAAGGAATAATCTGAACTTCCAAACATTAACTTCATCGCACGCAAAAAATATGAAATAATTTGTATTTACTTAATAGTTGGATGTGTCAAAAATGTTCATAAAATGCACAGGTAATAACTAGTTCATAATCCTTTTACTTTTCCAGATCACTGAATGTTTTTCAGAAAGTTTTCTTCACATGCAATGGTAAGAAAAGTTCATGAATCAATTACATGGAGGTGTGAAATTATGAGATGGTGTCATGTATTTATTCCAAGGAAGAGTATTTTGATTCCAGCATACATATTGAAAGTCTGAAGTCAGGAATTGAATTAAACAGCAGATGTGTTGTATTCTACTTTCAAAATCATGTCATTTTAATACATCTTAATCCTTGTTGTGTTGGTTTGAAAATTAACACTTGCAATGTAAATATTTCCTCATGTTAAGTTATGAATAATGACAGCTGCTTCATTTCAAAATATTTGGATTGTAATAGGAGATTGATGATGCTTCTCCAAAATAGCTCTATCATGTGATATTGTACTAAAAATAAAAGAGTAACCATAGAATAAATTAGGCTTATTTCAGATTCCAGAAACTCCTTCCTTTAAAAAATACAACCAAAACTTATATGCACTTTTTAAAAATTTCAACTGCTTGTCTAAATGTTTGCTTCTACAGTATTCTTGTAAATTTAAAATTTCTCAAAGTCTCTGGCATTGGCTGCTGATTATATGCATGATTTATTTGTTGATACAGAATTTAACATATAGCACATCTCTACAAATACATCCATATTTATTTCAGATGAAGAGCTGCTAGCAGTCATATTGAATTTTGCTTTTTACGTCACTCTCCAGAGGTCAGAAAGGAATTTCATATTTCAAGCAAATGTGCAAACTCATGATGACCAAGTAATATTTCGGAGATTTCCATATCTGCAACAACAGATTTTGATTTGTCTAAAAAAAAGTAAATTCTAAATTATTTGAAGATAACAGCAAAATAGAAAAACATGTTTTATGTTTTTCCAGTTTGTCTTGAACCCTTCAAAAAAGTATCCAATTTGTTCCATCACAACATGGAGCATTTGTCCAACCTTCACATTAAATTATAGGGGTTCACTTTTTCTCCTGTTGTAATGAAAGGAATTAATTTAAAGCATAGGATAGCCCAGAAATTACATCACTGAAGAAACATTTGTGAACCTTTTCAGAAAGTCTCAGTTGATTCCCGATTTAATTTACATGCAATTATTTGTCAGTAAACTGAGGTCAGTCACAAGGATTTTATTTTGACATTCATTTTTTAAGAACAGAAACTGCTTCAAAAGTTCCATTTCAGAGTTTGTGTAATTGAATTCAGGTTAAGATAGAACATTTTAAATAGTAAAGAAACATAACTGATTCCACTTTGACAGAATACTTTACAGCACAACTTTTCCTTGCATGTGGTCCAATTATCCAATAAAATATAACTCTCTGTACAAAAACACAATAGTAAAAAAATATTTCTTTAATCACCATGTACTTTGGATTGAGTGACATGCTTCTATGACATGAAAAATAGAGCAAGGAATTTCAAATCTGTCATGAATTAACCAAGTACCTGCCCTGATTCAATGGATAAAATATTCAGTGAAGTTCCTGTTTTTAGTCTCAAGTATTTTATGAGATCCAATCCATTATTCCTTCAATTATCTTTATCATGATGAGGTTGTTGAATAATAATGAGGAGTTCTCAGTTTATTACCTTGGTTGTTGAGCACAATGAAGCCATTTTAGTCCAGCATCATAGAGCTGATCTATCTTTTCAATCTCAAGAATTGAAGCTTTTAGGGAGAGTATAAGTGGGACAATGCACAGGGTCATATTTTTGAACTTACAGAAAATTCCTTTTTTCAAAACAGCAAAAACACAATTTTTTGGATCTTTATGAAGCTGCTGGGCAGACAATTAAAATCCAGCTTTAAAAAGCTCTCTAACATACTTTTAGTGTTCTGACATGAAAAAATTCATTTGGTTTTGGAGGTTATAATCCTGGGCAGGAGAGAAACTTGGTAAAAATTAAAACAAAAAACATATGAGTAATTGTTGTTGAAATTTAAAAGTGAAAGGCTTAAACACATCAGGGGGTTTGGAGTCATTTGACTCTGATGGAACCATTTTATTCATTTTAGGCTTTGTTGCAACTTTCTAAGCGCTCTGGCTTAGAATTTGGCAGATTATATTTGGCAGATGACTGGCTTGTCAAATGGATTAAAAACATGGCAGAAGTTTGCCCTTGAAGGGCTGAAATTGAAGGTCTGTCAGACTTTTAGATCCTACCATTTTTACATTGTTGGACATGTGCCAGTGCTTCACTTGGTTTTGTAACTCTCTTAGATACATATGTAAGAAAGTTTTTGAAATTATCAATCTGTCTCCATTTGAAGAGAGGAAATTTAGGTTTGTTACATACACATCAGTTATTCCTTCAAAAGTTCCTTTTCTCTGGAATAACTGACTTGACAAGTCAACAGTGACACCATGAAAAATTCTGGAGAAACATTCTCTGCTTTTGGAAACCACAGAAGTATGTGTAAACTTAAGGAAAAATGTTTAACATTATAAAAAGCCAAATATTGAAGACATATGGATTATTAAAGATGCATGAAAATACAGACAATAAAGTCAGCAATCAAGCAAACTTTCAAGGGAATAAAGGCATATACAGTACAGTATTTCAATTGATGGTTGTTGGATTATTCCTTTAATTCTTGGAAGATATATACAGCATATGACTTGCATTATACCACTTATAACCTCCATAAAATTGTTTTGCATATTTTCCTAAACAAGAGATAGAACATCAGCAATGCTGTTTATCTTTTTTAAGCATTCAGTGAACTCAAAAATCTAGAGTTGTGCAGCATCAAGCTAGCTTTGCATTTTCCTTTATCTTTTGCATACTTAAACCATGACATTAAAATTCATTTGACGTCACTATCCTATCTTTGACCTACAATGAATTTCATTTCTTGCAAATTCCATCCTACTTTCAGGGGGAAACACAAGCAGGAGTAGCTGTTTATGGATATTGAACAACTTTGAATACAAACGTCATTGTGAGATTGCAAGGTTTTTATATATAATGTATAAATTATAGTTCCTTCCAACAAAAATAAATGGTAGCAATGTACAGGTAAGCTTCACAGATTTCTGGAAGGCATAAATAGTAGAAGGAAGAATGTTTCTTGGGTCAGAAGCTGAGCATAACTTGCAGGCTTAAAACGTTTTATCATACTTTGTGCACTTAGTAGTAAAGCACGTTTTGAAATCTGATGTGCTTCATACAATTTTTTTTGTCCACTGGTCTCCAGCACAGCATCATTAAAAGCTGAAAAAGGGCTTGATCATAGTGAAAAGCAAAAGGACCATTTCCTCACAAAAAAAAGTAAGTCAGGTGCCACATTTTGCACCACACAATAAGATGCATAATTTTTAGCTTGAAATTTATCTGCTCATATACTGTACATTGAAGATGAAAGGGGGTTTTTCCATAAATAACTGGGATATAATTGTGATTGGCAAAGACACTTGACTTATATTGTGCATATCATTTTGCCAAATCTAGTGTGAAAGTCCTTTTTTGAAGAAGCAGCAAACCAATTATCAATTAAGTACATTGTTTTTATTCATCAAAAGGTCAATGAACTTTGCATATATATATTTGTCAAGTATTGGCTTGATTTTGATACTTGACATCATATGTTCTTTAAAATGGCAAAGATGAATTATTTGTGTTCAACCCTCACAATATGTAAAATTTCCACATAAAGTTGAAATATCTTTAGAAGCCCTTGAGGGGATTGATGAAAAGCACATTAATCTAAGCATACCTATTGAAAACTGGCATGAACAGCAAGAACTGTGGATGAGTTTATGATTGACACATGAAACAATTTACTGTATAGAGTATCAGGAGCAACACATTTAAAAAATGGCTTTATTATATAAAAACTTGGACTCTAATTTAAATTAAGGACCACTAATTTCAATAGTTCAGAAAATGATGACAAATATTTGACATCCCATACTGGATATGTCTTTATACATCTATATATCTACATCTTTTGTATACATACATCTTTTTGTATGATGATGGGTTTTAGAATCTGAAAAACTATAGAATAGAAAATGAATTACAGTATCACTAAATGCCTTATAGAAAATGTGATTAGTTAATTACCCCATGAACCCTGTCTCTTTGAGCATATTGAGAGAGCCTTGCTGCTCAAGCACCAGAACTTTCTTACCAGATTTGGCAAAAAAATATTCAAAAGTCAAACCTGAAGTCCACTGCCCCATTCCAGTCCTGCAGAGTGCAGACACTCTTTTGGGTTTCAAGGTGTTACACAGATGAATATAATTTTTTCTCATATATTTCATTCATTTATTTATTTATTTCTTCATACAATCTGTCATCATACTAAAAAACTTAGCTTTCTTTGGTACTGTTTAAAACATAGCATTCAGCTTAATTTTTATGGAGAACATATTTCACCTTTGAGTCACGCTGTGGAGAATGGAGACCAATGGAGAGACAACTGCAAGGGAGTCAAATCCAGAAGAAATATAAGACTGATTCTGATTTTAAGGGAATTTATTTTTTATTCTGTAAATTTTCAATGTCTGTATTATGTAGTCAACCTTGTCAAGCAGGAAAAGTTGAGATTTATTAAATTATAATTTTGAGGCTCTAAAAATGATTCATTGCATGCAACATTTGAGTAGTTTTGCTGACAAAAGACTTTGAAACCTTTTGACATGGTGAATTTAGTATGGAAATTCAAGTTGTTCTTATAAAACTTGTCTAAAATGTCAATATATTTAATATTTGAATGTAAAAGTTTCTGAATACATGTATAAAGTTTTCTGTGATTTTCCTGACATAATGTGTGAAAACCATTCTACAATTTCAATCTTTTTTATGCTGGTTAGTTTGCCAGATAATGCTGCAAATATACTGCATTTTTTGAGCTCTTCTGACATCATTCTCAAGACATACATTTTCATCCTGAAAATGCAAAGGCATTCATATTGAATGAATTTAACTGCTCAGAGAGTTTTGAAATTTATTTGAGGATGTTCAACTTATCTGATTTCACATTGATGACACTTCAAATAAAAGATGAGGATGCCTGTCCTCAATTATTTGGAAACTTCAAAGGTTCTTGTTAATTTTGATTCAAATCAATGGCACTTACATACAATGACAGAAATTCACAGTCCAGTTGCATGCAGCTCAATATTTGGAAGTTTGGAGGCAGAATTTTTGAATGCCAGCAAAAGCCCAAGTCATTCTGTATATGAGGATTCGAGGTTTCTACTGGGAAACTGAATTGTATTCCCCTGAATTGAAAAACCAGCATATCCCATGAAGAGATAGCATATTTTCTTCCAGGGGAAATTTCTGTTGCACATCTCAAGGTGGCAGCTTTGAAAACAGATCTCACTCATCTTTCAGTTCCATCTTTTCACAGAAAGTTGAATCATGAAAGACATTTTGGCATTAAGAAGTATGTTACCTGATGGAAGATGGGCCATCATTGGTGTCTTGGCTGCTGTGTCATTACACATTGCTTACATGGTGCTAAAACCACTTTTGAAAACTGTGTATCTTGCCATCTTTTGCCCAATCATCTCAACAAAAACTTTTGAGGTTGATGTGAACCAGCCTTATCCAACAGACAAGGAAAAGGATGAAGTCTTGAATAGAAGTTGGTCAAATGCTCAAATTTTTCAACTTTTTTGGGGGAAAATGATTTTGCATTCTAATTTTTTTACTCAGGTTTCAAGCCTGAAAGGGTGCCTCAGAACCTGGATGTAATTGTGATTGGAAGTGGACCCTCAGGTTTGAATGCTGCACATTTATTGGCCAAGGCTGGGAAAAAGGTTCTGGTGTTGGAGCAACATGACACAGTGAGTATATAATACAAAATATGATCTTCATCTTAATATTTGAAGGGTTCATTTCATGTGTATTCACTTTTATTTTTAACAGGCTGGTGGATCCCTGCATACATTTGTTGATCATGGGTACGAGTTTGACTCAGGACATCACATCTCTATTGATGTTGGGAAAAATAGCATAGCTGGCCTCTGTCTGAAAGTACTTTTGGATGGAAAAGTAAAATTTTCTCCAACAAGTAAGTTTCATTCAACATTCACATCCATAGTAATAACACAAAAAATGTGATGCTTTTTGAAAATAGGGAAGTACAGAGATGAGATGGTGATTGGCTCACCAAGGAATCCCAAAGATGGAGTGAGAAGATACATTTTCCAGACTGAAACGGTGGATGAATGGAAACAATCCGTGCTGAAGTATTTTCCTGGGGAAGAAAAGTTCATCTCTGAGTGAGAGCATCAAATTTTGAATAATTGCTTATTAATATTCTCCACAAAATCAAGAATGACTTCAATAACTCAAGCTGTCATTTTTCAGCAGCGTAAAAAGCTGATTATTTCAATTTCTGCACAGATATTTCCAAATATACAGTCAAAATTGAGCATAACAGACTTTCCACACAACATACTATTTTGTTGTGTGAAAAGTCTGCTATGCTAATTCGTTTATCACAGTATCAGAATTTTAACTTTTTTACACTTGATTTTAAACCAACCAAAGTCTCTTATGCAGATTTAGTCCATTGCACATAAGGGAAAACTGCCTCCAGCAGAGGTGTTCTGTAGGGCAAAAATCCATTATGTGGGATGTCTGTTGACTGTATACAACTCAAGGATTTTGTCTGCAAAATTTGTGTTACCGTATTAAGAAAGCGGAAAAGGCATAAGTTTGACCCTCATTCTTTCAAAGGTTGGCCAGTGATATGAAATGGAGTGTTCCCACATTTCTGCCATTTCTGATAGTCAAGTTCCTTCCCAAATGGCTGGCATTGCTTCTGATCAAGCTGAGGTTCTTTGACATCTTGACAAATTATCCAAAATACAACAGCATCTCTACAAAAGAGAAGTTTCAGGTGAGTCAAAAATTATGTATATGAATGTGTTTTGAGTACAATAATAGATAATCTTTTCATAGAAATTGAGCCAAAGATATTCAGACTTGCCTCTAGTACTCAATCCTTACCCTTTGGAGATGAATGTTGCTGCAGATGAGTTCCCATACTCTCTTTGGCTTCTTACTCAGAAGTTATCACTTCAAGGTTGGTTGTCACTACAAAATTTTTGTACCATTATTTTCATTTATACTACAGTACAGTGTGTATTTTTTGTTTCTTCAGGCCCTTTTTACCCTGTGGGTGGTACATCAAAAATGGCTTATTATGCTGCCAAAAATGTGAGGGATGCTGGGGCAGAGATTCTAGTAAGAGCAAAAGTTGTCAAAATCATTACCTCAGGTCAAAAGGCTGTTGGAGTCACTGTGCAAAAAGGCTCAACCACTACAGATGTGTTTGCACCCATAATCATTTCCACAGCTGGTGAGCGTTATCAAAATCTTGAAATTTATTATACAATTTGGAAAAAACTTATTTGTGGCATGCAGGCATTGAAATCACCTTCAAACACTTACTGCCAAGAGCCATAACTGATTCTTCAGAGTGGTACAGAGAAGCTAAACCCTTTATGAACAAACCCACTGCCTACTTTCAGTTATTTGTTGGGTTGAACAAGACTGCAGAAGAACTTGAATTACCATGGCAACCCATCAGATGTTTCACCACAAACAAGGAATGTGGAGAGGTATACATAAACTGTCTATGATCATCACCTTATTTGCTTTTCTCTAACTATTACTTCTATTAACCATGAACAGGTCTTCAATGAATATCTGTCCCTATCTCTGGAAGAGGCAATGGAGGTGGACATTCCTTTAATGATTGTTTACTTCAGTTCTGCAAAGGATCCTACCTACAATCAGAGGCATCCAGGTTTTTTTGTGCATCTACAGAAATAAAGTGCACTCATGAGAATTTCTGAAAATTTTCAGGGAAGTCCACTTTTGAAATATTTGTGATTGCAAACAATGAGTGGTTCAACAAGTGGCAGCACTTACCTATAAAAAAGAGAGGTGATGAGTATGATGCACTGAAGAAAGCATTTGGTCAGAAGATATTGGATCAGGCCTTGGAATTGTTTCCT
>CAJPEX010004463.1:0-21623 GCA_905338405.1 Notodromas monacha | reverse complement strand
CAACATGTCATTCACCCCCCCCCCCTCCACCCTGGGGTGCGCAGCTGTCCTTTTATCACAATGCAAAGGGACCCCCACCCATCCCAACTTAATGGTCAATTGACCAGTAAATTGGTTATACACATCAGCAGCCTGCTTAATGAATATGGTGACTGGAAGGTGCACTGTAATACAGTAATAAAGAAAAATGAACATGATTTAAAACTCGCAACAAACAAGAAATTTCTCCTCAAGGACATTTGGTTTTCAGTACAATAAAAGGAGGGGAATGCTAATTTATTACCCTCCCAAGGTTCATGTGACTCAGAGGAAAAAAAACAAAGTCAGGGTTGGTTCAAAGGTGTTTCACTGAAACATAGGAAGGGGAATTTAACCTATATCCCTATACCCAGCAAAAATTTTGGATTGCTGCCTGAGATAGCTGCTATTTTTATGCGTAAGGTGGCCATTTCAGTTGGCGGTCAAAGGATTTTGGATGCAAGGAGGGATCTGTTTTCCTGACACGGTCAGGATGGCATAAAAAACATTTTCAGTTGACGCTTTCAAAAGCATCACAGAAAAACGTTTTGAACAGGGTAAAAACGCTTTTGAAAGCGTCAGCGTCTGATGCTTTTAAAAGCGTCCTTGAGCAGAAATTTCTTGTTTGTTGCAAGTTTTAAATCATGTTCATTTTTCTTTATTACTGTATTACAGTGCACCTTCCAGTCACCATATCCATTAAGCAGGCTGCTGATGTGTATAACCAATTTACTGGTCAATTGACCATTAAGTTGGGATGGGTGGGGGTCCCTTTGCATTGTGATAAAAGGACAGCTGCGCACCCCAGGGTGGAGGGGGGGGGTTGAATGACAAAAAGAGCACTCACCATTCAGGTAGCAAAGAAGCACAGGGGAGGTTGCCTCGTAAATTATCTGTATGAGGCGGTGCTCCCCATTAGTCAGGCTAAATTACGGAAATAGGGGGGACAAAGGAAATGAAGAGGAGATGAAGCTTTAAAACAGGAAGTACAATAAAGCTCTCCAGAGTTTTAAACAACCGATTTATAGCTTCCTCTTTTAGACAGAAATTTAGTCCTTCCACACAAAGACAGTTGCTCAGTTGCGCATCTTCCACTGAAAATAGTGGCAAATCAGAGACATCCTGTGTACCAAGGTTTGAAATAAATAAAAAAAGTAATGAAAAACTTTGACTTCATCATCAACAGTCTTCTGTTGAGCTTCAGTCAGAATGGAGTGCACTGCAATTCCTGAAAAGACTTTTCCATCTGTGGACAACTTCTTTCCCTGTCAATGAACAAGAATACTTTTAAAAACAGGTGTATATACTGAAAAGTGTTGACATGAAGAAGAAAAGAGCTTTAAGCATGCTGGCTCATGTTACCAAAGGTTTATTGCTGGGGCCTTCAAGACACCCACTTTTCACACATGTTTTTCTTCATTTATGCTGGTGGATACAGTTTCTCAGGAAAACACAGAAATTAGTCACCAGAGTACATTGCTACTCTTTCTCCCCAGTGAATATATAGTGCACATGCGTTTTGTGGTGTTCTTTGATTCACTTTGTGGATCAGGAATGTGGATCAGAACTGAAAGCAATTTGGGCATGTTGAATTATCTATAATTTCAGGGTACTGATGTGTATTCTCTTGTATACATTACATTGTATTACACATGTATTATGCATGAGCCCTTCATGATTTCTTTTCTTTTAAAGTAATCTAAGTGAATTATATACTAGAATAATATGAACACAAACCAAACCAGCATTGACAACAGTGGAGAATATAATGTGTGCATCTTCAGTGAACATGTCATTGAGGTTGTAAGAGAGGGATATACATCCCCTGTTACAGGAAAAGTTATCATCAAAAATGCACCAGAATGTTACCTTACATTTTGGAAGTACTTCAATCCATGGTGGACTGCAACAAAATTTGAGGTAAGTCTGTTTGTTCCATTTGTACAATATTTTTAGTCAAGTGTATGAACATGTATATGTATCATCAAGGGTGACCCAAGAATTCTTGCTTTGTGTGTAGTATATACTATATATCATTGGTGGCAATCCAAGAATTCTTGTGTTGAGGGCAAAGCAAGAATTCTTGTGTCATGGGCAAAGCAAGAATTCTTGGGTTGTGATGTCTGGACCTTCTTGAAATTTTTTTTTAAGTCCAAAGTCAAGTTAATAATGTTAATGAAGGAGAATATGTGAAATTGAGCTATTCCTGGACTTTAGGTTTGGTTTGTGGACATTTTCTTGTATCCAAAATCCCCGCAATGCAAGAATTTGTGGGTCACTATATCTCGACCTTATTGAAATTATTTTTTTCCAAGACCTGAGTGAACTTAATACTGTTAATGAAGGATAATATGTGAAATTGACTCATTCATGGACTTTAGGTATGGTTTGCTGAAGTTTTATTTTGTCCAAAATCCCCTCAACGCAAGAATTCTTGGGTCTAGAGCAACATTAGAAATCTTGTGTAAGCTTCAATTACCATACCGAGACATTATTTTGTCATGTTAAATATTCTTTTCAGGCAGTCTATATTTGGCAAGCAATTGGCAAATTTTTTTCCAAAAAAATTGAAATAAAAATTTTTCATGTGCCTCTTTATTCAAAGGGTAACGTGGCTGTCAAATTTCTGGAAAATGAAGGACTGCCCAATTGGCAAGGAGATTACACTGAGGGGATGAAACCTGTATGCCACCCTCTACAATTTGCATCTCCGGAAGGATACATCATAGGAAAGAAACTATAGTCAGATGTGAGCTCAAGACAATGTAATACAATAATTGAATAAAACATTCTAAAATTTCATGTTTACTATAATAGGCCTGTACATTGCCAATTACACTGATTTCTAAGGATGACAGATTTGCATTGTTTCCACAACCCCCCAAAGGATGTGACCAAAAGCAAAGTGAACCTGATTTATCCAAGCCATGGGATAAACCTGGTGACTATGATTACCACCTGCCTATAAAAAAGGAACGTATTGCTAACAACCGCTACATTGAGGTCAAAGTAAAACGCTACTTTATTGTCAATGGGTACATGAGTAAGTTACAGACAAAATTTAATTAGTACTTATCATTCAATTCATTTATGCATTTGTATTTATTATGAACAGATCAATTCATTGAGAGGCAAAATAGAGCAGCCTTCAAGGAGAGCGGACCAACAAATTACAGCGCATTCATAGCAAGTGACATGGACAGTTCCAAACTGGAGGAACAGAAAAGAATGTGAGTTCAAACATGTAATATAAACTTTTAAAATAAAATTAATATTACCTGATACACTTCTTTAGTTACTGCTACACACATAAAGGATGTTATAGGGACATTTTTTTGTTACAAATAGTTTTCCTGTTGGATAGCATTTAATAAGTACTTCCCTCTTCCAGGATCACTGACTACTTGAGGCCTCAAATACAACTCACAATGGACCAGATGAATATGATGATGAACAAATTGCCATCACTGCAAAAGAGGCCCAGGAAACAACTAATGCCAGGGAGGACAAGGAACTTCCATGATGGTGCCAGTACTTTGACTCAATCAAGTGCTGCACCAGTACTTTCTGGAAACTACAGGAATTGGGCCCTGGATTTCATAGAACCAGCACCACAACATCCAACACATCACATGCAGCACTCATCCAATCAGGATGTGAGACCAATTGTAAGACTGCATGACATATTAAGCGCTACTGGTACAGTTTGTCTACCAACAAACATCCCACCAAGTGCATCAGGCATGGGGGTGCAAGAGATTCCCCCAAGGAGTCCACAAGATTTACTTGATATTTTGTCATCATCATCAACAAATACAATTCTAAGTGATGGGCTTGCTTCACATTTGAGAAGCACCACCTACAACACAGGAGAGGAGGAATGGCAGGAAACTCATCAAGAATAATTGGTCAACAGTGATCCCTTTGTGGAGGACAGTTCTGCTCATGAACACTTCCAAAGTAGTGAGGAGTTTCCTGGCAACTACCTTGAAACCAAGAGCTTACAAATGCCCCTCACCTGGTCTTTCTAATAACCAGCATGTGTCATATGAGATTATGCAAAAAGAACTAGTGGAAGATTCAAGATATGATTCACCCAATAATCAAGGACCAGCAGTTGATGCAGTATTGCAAAATCTCTGAAGTAACTTTGCAATATTCACTTCTCCAGCAATGCTTCATGAGGACATTGACAAATGTGACCCAGCAGGTTTGTGAATATTTTCAATATAATTCATAATCTTCCTAATTGAATGCTTCATGTACTTTTGGAAATGATGTATAATTTATTAAAGTGAAATATACATGTATTCCAACAGGAATTCTTTGAACTAGGGTGAAAAAAATGCAGAAAAAGGGGCAAGAGTTACTCAATGCTGCAGCTGGGTTGGCTCATGCTACAAGTAACACTGAAGGCTTGTTATACAACATTTACAATTATGACCCATAACTTACATGCATTATTTTCATTCATTTGGAACAGAGGCAGAGAACATGGCTGTACAGAGAAAAAAGCAAGAAGAAAATTATGTGAGGACCAGATGGATACAGAAAATGCTGGAGGACCACCTCAACCTAACACCACCACCTGAGAACCCTTTGCAAAAAGCATTGGGACAAGATTTCCAATTCCCAATTGGGATGGAGTGCTGAGTCTCAACAACATTCTAGAAATGGACAGTACTATTGGGACCCAACAACTGATTTGGACTTCCTTGAACTTTTTGGATATACATTTTGGGCTCAGCTTTTAATTGATTACATATTTGAAAAATGACTGCTGTTTGGATGTAACGCACATATTTTAAAGCATAAACGTCCCCACTGCAACCAAAGATTATTACTAGAAGAATATATTTTCAAATATGTTAATTGTTATGCTTCTGTTCTTGAAAATTTTGAAAAAATTCCTCTCAAACCTGAATGATTTTTTTTATTTCAAGATACCTTAATTAACTGTACAGGAGGAAACCAAACAAAATCCACCCTTTTTGGCATGAAAACCAGTTAGCACAAAAGGCAGAAGCAAACACAACTCTAGATTTCCTGCACGCATGTTAATGAAAAAAAAACTGTAAAAGAAGAAGCTCAAAAATGAGCCTGCTGTTTTAATTATGAACCACAATGAATTCACCAGAGGTATATTCAAATTTTGCAAATAGAAAAAAGCTCAATTTCCTTTCAATTTGTACCTCAATAGTCCAGCAGAATATTAAGAAGCCTACGAAAAATGATTGCTAAGAGATATATTTTTTCATTAAATCGATTTTTCAGAAAGAAAGAACATGAGAAACTTGCATTATTTTTTCAAGTACAGAATTTTTTCATTGCTAAATGAAAGGCTTTCCAAGTTGATTGAACGTAGATTAAAATGAAAAAAGACAATTTCCTATATGTATCATGGAAGTTGAGTTTTTTCACTTCACATTCAATCACAGCAACATTTTTCATCCTTTTTCTTGTCGAGTTCTTGGATCCAACATATTCGAAAGTATTAATTCAGTATGTGCTGGAAAAATTCCTCTTATTTGGTCAAATTCTCAGAATTCAAAGTTTTGCTGCTGGACATTTTATTTTACAAAAATTTTTTGGAATCTCTTTATGGGAACAAAAAAATTTAGAGACAAAAAGTGTTTTCAATTACATGACAAAAATGTAAAAACTGTAAATCATAATCTATGAATGTCTAACCCTCCCTTTCTGTGATTTTCGCCAGTATGGACTTCTTGGAAACCGTGGCTGATATTGAAACCAACATATTAACAGCTTGTGAACAAGAAAGAAAATTCAGAAAATGTTAGCGCTTCCTTATTTTTAGAGACATGGGACCATGCTCTGCAACAATTTTTTATGTAGAGAAAAAATGATATTTGAAACAATTTTCATAAAATCAAGAAAACTATGATCAGCTGTGCTGCAGCTGGGTTGCTTTCCATCCTAGTGTGAGGTTGATTTATTTGACAATATAAGCACAAGATTTTACAATGCAATCATATGTAGATGATTTCTGTACAACCTCTTACTTCGGGTGATAGAGACGGCCAAATTATGACTGATACGGTGATACCATAATAGGAAGTTTTTGCAACCAGAAGTGTCTCACAGGGTCATTTTGTCCTGGTTGACTGAAGGATACAAGGAAATCATGAGGATAATGAAATAAAACCATGGGAACTCAAGGTCAAACTAGGTCCCATGAGATTCCTAAAGGATTAGATTTCTCCCACAAGCTAAAATATCTAGCTTCTTCTCAATTTCTATTTCTAATTTCCAATATATTATTTTGGGGACAACAGTCACCACAACATAATGATGAAAATCCCTGCCTGTGGATCAAGAAAAATAGAAATTGAAACACAGAATCATCCCAGGGCCAGGAATTCTCTGTAGAATCCCTGAATTAACTTTAAACTGTATTTCAGATGATTGTCCCAACAAATGCAAAGATTTTAGCATCACAAAAGTTATCAATGAACAGCAAAAAGCTCTCAGCAAGCTCAATTTGTAACAGACTGTTGGCCAAACAACAGCTAGGCTCAGACTGATGATGATGAAGAATTTAAAAATGTGTTTTTTTTTCATAATTGCAACTGGCCCTGGTGAAGTACTGTATACTCTACTCTGGATGAGGCAATTTTTAGAGGCCTGGGACTGGCCAGAATAACCAGAGCTCAAGATAACGCTGGGCTCAGAAAGCCTTGGTGGAAAGTTCTCAAATTTTTCCATGGTGCTATGGATTTTACTGGTTTTCATGGTTGTGAGTTTTTCCAACCCATTACTTCCTGCCTTGATTGATGACGCGCATATTACACTGGTGGCGGCGGGTCCCCAACAAATATGAGAAAGGAAAAAATGCAACATTTTATGTGCTCTATCAAATTCACTGTGGGGGGAAAACAAGTCACAAACATATTCAGTTGCACCCCCGATGTCTTCATCGTTCATTTTTCTTTACCAGTCAGTCAAGTGTTGCTCCTGGCAATTATTTCTCCTTGAATTTCCCCATTATTGAAAAAAAAGAAGAAAAAAAAACTTACA
The DNA here is from genome assembly GCA_905338405.1 of Notodromas monacha. Taxonomy (NCBI): domain Eukaryota; kingdom Metazoa; phylum Arthropoda; class Ostracoda; order Podocopida; family Cyprididae; genus Notodromas; species Notodromas monacha. The sequence goes on along the minus strand of CAJPEX010004463.1, from coordinate 14,567 downwards.
TGGCTGCTGTTCAACTGTGTACTGGCTTTACAATTCGTGGAGCAGAAAACGCAATTGGAGCGTCATGGAACTGACGTCAGTCTTGTGCTACGTGTTCCTTACCTACTGCCTTTAAATTTCAGTAAAGCACCAACTGAAGACGTTGACAGTTGACAACAGGGTGCGAGACATATAAGGGAAAAAGTAGTTGCGGAAATTTTCAGTCTATAACGGATTCCTTGATATTTTCAACGAAAAAATAATAATTATTCATCCCGTGGTGAAATTCTCGGGAAAGCGCTTGTGAAACCGTGATGTTTTATAAAAAGTTAAAGCAATATTTCGGTGCTATCCTTCGAAATTTCTGGAATTGTGTGTGAAAATGCTGAACTTGATTTCGAATTTGGATTTCCACTAAAAATTAAGGCATGCAAGTGACTAAGAATAAAACACACAATTTGACGAGCAGAAAAATACTTCACCTGTCAAATCTGTCAGGAAAATTTACTATCGCAGAAGAAATCAAACCACAAAAATTTAAAAACCGGTGATGGAAAAAATAATCGCGCGGAACTGAGAGACTAATTCATTGCGTTTTTGAATTCTTTGAATCCTGAAAAACTCATACAATAGATATGATCAGGGCCGGATTAAGGTGGGTGCTATTGATGCTGCAGCATTAGGCCCACAGAAATATAGGCCCCTGGAGAATTTGGAAAAATTTCTCAATTTGGGAAATCCAAATTTTTTTCAATTATGAAACTCTGGCAAAAACAGGAAAGAGGCAAAAGTTTTCATGATTTCTTGCTGGTGTTCAAAAAATTATGCTTTTTTATTGCAAAGGAGAATTAGGCCCATTTTTTGTGCAGCATCAGGCCAAAATGTGGTTTAATCCGGCCCTGGATATGATGCATTTTTATGCTATTGATGAGAAGTAAACCTTATTCATTTCTCCTCGAATTTTCCTTCAATTTAACATTTTTTGAATGTAATTTTTTCTCTTTGTTTCACATTTTTTTGAAAAATGTCATTCGTTTTCAGACACTACATTTTTTCCAGAGGTATTTTTAAAAGATGTTTTTAATCGGTTGGATTCTGTCAAAGTGTCGCAGATTCAATCCACTTTTTGCACTTCTATTAATGTGCATAGTTTACATGACTTACCAGCATGCTCCGGAATCTCGAAAATCCGTGGAACAGGTTTCGGACCCAATTTCAAAGGAATTGCAATTACTGATTGATGAACAATTCCTTAACATTGGACCATTGCAGCTGGAAGGTCACCAATTTGACCTTTCTGCAGCGGGTCAATCCAAACTCGTGGCGAAGGTTTTTAAAAACAAGGTCAGTCTCGCAGGGATTTTTTTTAATACTCCCTTTGGAAGGATGAAAATCTGCTCCGGCCAGATGGATTAAACGTCGTTAAGAATGAATCAATGTTTTCAGAAAATTAATCGATTTCGGTCGTCACTTGATGCATTTTTGAGACTTTGCCGCCTTAAAAATAATTTAAATGTTAGCCACTGATGGTTCTTCGAATTGTTTTCCGGACAGGAATTATCTGCGGCCAAGAAGCTTGGGTTTATTGTTCAATAAAAATGGGGGATCTTTCCATCTACATATAAGGCGATATTAATTGAATAAACGGTTTAAAAAAAAAGGAAATACCGAGGGGAACAAAGAATTTGAATGAAGTTCAAATAATTTTGTGTAACTCTAATGCGGAAACTTATGCACGTCTGCAAATGAAAATTGTATTTCATTGTTTTAAAAAATTGCATACATTTTTCTGGAATTTTCTCAGCATTTTTTTTCATTTCTTTATTTGCAGACTGGTGGAACATATGTTGAAGCAGGTGCTCACAATGGACTGAGTGAGTCTAATACTGTGTACTTGGAAATGGCCTTGGGCTGGACTGGTCTACTTGTGGAGCCCAATCCAGAGTACTTCCAAAACCTCACCAGATTGAGGAGAAGAACCAGAGTCTTGAATGCCTGCATCAGTCCTTCCAACAAAAAGAACACTGTAAATAACCTGGGCATTTTTCTTCTCAGATTTCCAACCTATTTCAGAAAGTTCTTTTTTAAAACCCAGCTGGACATTGAGAGGAAGAACATGGGTCAGTTTTTGAGCTTGCGTGACACCAATTTCCAAGCCACTTGTTACCCATTGTTCAACATTCTGGAAGCTGCAGGTTTACTGAAATTGGACGTTCTTTTTTTGGATGTTGATGGTGTGGAAAAGAGCATTTTGGATGGATTTCCCTGGCATCTAGCAGACATTTCTGTGAGTACATTTTCAGGGATGGTTCTCTCAGTCAGATATGAGAGCAAGTATGATCTAAAAAGTGATGAACAGTGGCATATTTATGATGGAGGTCAGGGTGAGACCTAAACTAGGATGAAGAGGTTGGATATATTCAACCATATGAAAATTTTATAAATATGGTTGTTGGGCATGCACCCCAGGGAAAATAGTGCAACCAGTTCTGAGAAACTGTAACATTCCCCCCTCTGCAAAATTGTGGTACCAGGAACATCCTGGCACCCTAGCATCCTTGACACTAGCTTTCTTGCTATGATTGAGTAAAGTAAAACCTTGTGAAGGTTGAGAGTAATTAATGGTATATAAGCTCATCTTTCCTCATATTTACTGTCAGATTTGATTTGATTTAGTTACTGAATTATTCCAATTTATTCAAGCTGAGTTGAAGTGAGTTATTGTTGCTTATTCCAACTTTATTCTGAAATACATTTACCCCTCTTTAAACTAGGGATTCCAAAATGGAATTCTTATCCTGCCCCTGACTGAATAATGTGTTTTTATTCTCCATATGCCTTGACATCAAATTATATTGAGGCATTGTGCCCAATATAAATTGATAGTGGATAAAAAACATCAAAGATACTTGAAAGGAAAATGCAATGATTTTTTTTTAATCAGAAGATGTTTGGATTGCCCAAATAAACGGCAGATAAGGATAGTATTCAAAGTATTTTTGAATTGCATTTTTTTAAAACTGGGAATGTTGCCCTTAATATAATTTGAACACTTGATCTTGGTGCAATGATATTCCAAGTGAAATGTGCATATGCTTCAGCTTGATATACACAAGTTCTGTGCCCAATTCATTCACCCATCAACAACCCATACTGTTGAAGTTTTTTTTGTGTCTAATATTAATTTTACATCATGTTTCCAGATGTTGTTCACTGAATGCAACCCACCAGGACCTCTGGAATGCGAACACTTGACTGACCCATTGGTACAAACCATGGCCAAATACGGGTACAAGAATATCAGTCAAATTGGCAACGACGTCGTCTTTCTGAAAAATGGAATAGAATTTTAAGAATAAAATTACTTTTCATGTTTGCCGTGCTTGACATAATGTGGGAATATTGCTTTTGGGCGAAAAATTACTTGTTTGCATGCAATCCTTAAAATTTAACAATTTTGAGATAATTGCCCTGATGGATTCTGAAAAAAAAATTTTAAATGTCTCACTTATATTTTGATTTTTGGGAAGACGCATGAACGAACGTGATCGATGCTTGGAGAATTATATTCTCATGAGATGTATTATTCAATCACAGGGAAAATAACATTTTTTAATCTCTTGCAGATATGAACTGGCGATAAAAAATTTTGTCTCTTTTATTTTCAGAAACCAAAGAAAAAACTCACTCACTCGTGGAATCTTCTTTTCTCGGTTCCTTTTTTTTACAGAAGAAATCACAGTGAAAAATCTCACTTTTCGGATTGAAAATTAAGTAAAACGACTGGAAAAAAGGAAGTGGAATTTTGAGACAAACGCGAAACCGGGTGTTGATGTTTCTGTCACATTTTTGCAGCTATTTTCCTTCACTGCTCTCGAAAGGTATAGTTCTGGTTAAAAACAAATTGTATTTGATAAATTTGACAGGAAATTATAAGGGAGCAAAGTGGTGCGTTGTATTTTGAAGCATTTGCTTTTGTTTGATTTAGAGAGGTCCAAATGTGATTCGGTTAGAAAAACATATGGGCTTTTATTTTTTATGCGCTGAAATACTGTTTATGCTCAGATTTTAAAGTCAAAACCACAGAGTTAGCAGAGTTGCCATTCTTGAGAAATTCAAATGCTGCCAAAAAAGTTCTATAATTTTCAACCTACTCATGCGATTTTTGTCATATTTCATTATGAAGGATATGTGATGTCTTCAAATTTCCTTGAAAAGAATACGAAAAAAGGGTTGATCAAATTCCCGGTGGTAATATTCCTTGTTTTTGCGATTTTATTTGTTAAAAAGGTTAAAATCTTCAACAAAACTGACATTTTGGCTCTTGAAACCTAGGAAAATCTGCTCCAAGAAAATCAGGATGAAAAAATGGGCACTTTCAAGAAAGCGGTCAATTTCACAGATCCTTCTGAAGGTGGACAGCCAAAAAAAACAAAAAAAACATTGAGCTTTTTAGCTGAATGGTATGAAACATTAATCTATAACAACTATATCAGCTCCTCCAAGATTAAAATTGTTGAATGTCTTTTTGCATATAGCTGTAGTTTAACAACAGGTGGTACCTTTGGAATCAACTGTAGTCCAATTTCCAAACTACGGTCAAATTGCAAGACACTTCGAAATTCAAAAATATCAGCAAACACATGGAAAAAACTGGGCAAAGCAGGACAAATTTCAGGGCAGCAAAGGTAGAAGTGTGAGTCATCCTCCCTGCAAATATGACCATCAAATTGCGGTACTGTATATTCTAATTGCAGGAAGTCAAATTGCAATTTTCCACCTGTATTGAAATTTGAGCGTGTGCATACAACTTTCCCAATGTGTATTATTTATGGGCTGAATTTGGGTTAGGTTATCTTTGCAATGGGGTTCTTTCTAAAATTTGGAGAAACGCAAAACAGTGTCTGTGTGATTGAAAAATTCTTGGTGGAGTTTTTTTTGAAGAAATGACAAAGTCCTGCAGGTTGTTTTTTTTTTTGCTGCAACGTGCTTTCAATGTTTCTTTAAGCATTAAGGGAATATATTTAAAGCCCTGAAAATTTCAATGTTGCGTTATAATATCTAAAGAACTGTACACAGTTCACATTTGAGGAAAAGAGCAATTCAAGGAATAGAGTAAACAGTTTGTCTTGGTGCAAACTTCTACCTATGCTTTTGATGCAATTAATTCTCAGGTTCAACTGGTGATGAGTGACAGTGATTCAAGTGCTGAAAGAGGAAGTTCAGCTTTGAAAGGAGGTTCTATTAAAGTTAATGCTTATACAGTTCCACCGAATTGAACATCAGCTGTTATCCTCTCATCAGCATTTTGAAGGCCACAGGTTTGAGAACAGTGGATGTCTTGTTCCTGGATGTCCAAGGCATTGAAGTATAGATATACTTAAAACTGTGCCTTGGCAAGAAGTCGACATCAAGGTGTGTACAATGAATAATTGGGGATTTAGTGCATGATTCTTCAAATGCGGATTTTCTTGTGTGTGTTTCACTCAGATGATTGTTCTTGAGATTTATGGTCCACCAGATGTCATTGCAAGAGAGAAGGACGCTGCTATATGGAAGTGCTTGGACTACTTGGATATACATTTTTGACTCAAGTGGCAATTGATTCCATGTTTTCAAAATAACTACCAATTAAAACATGGGATTTATGCGGGCATCAAACTGGAAGAGTTTGTAGAAAAAAATGCTCTTCATTGAATAATACGTGTTCAAATTATCACCTCATCAGCTTATACAATGACAAGATTCTTTTGCGGAATATATTTGATTCCCAAGATTAGATTTTTTCACGTACAGTATGTATATAATAGGCACCAAATTAAAAAGCAGACAATTTGGGTTTTTTCGACCTTGTCCCTGTGTTGGTATGTCCACGTGTACTGGGATCACATTTTCCGCAAGACTTTAACGGACACAGAATTAGTTCTGTTTTTAAAATGTTCGAAAACAGTCTTCGAAAATTTGGTTAATTTTTGTTTGTTATATTGATGCATCTAGAGGTAAAAAAAAAAAGAAATCTGATGTGAGAATAAAATGAGAATGGGGGGGGGGGGGGGAATGCCGTGAAACATATTTTTCCCTCTAAGAAAAGATCGAATTTGTGGAATTCAAGGTGTTTGATGTGATGAAATAATTTTGCATTCCATTTTATTTCAGAAGCACTTTTACCAAGACTCACTCGTGGTCCGTGGAATTTTCTTCTCCTCGGTCGTTTCTTTCAAAAGTAAATAAAAACAGACGAACCAGGTGAAAGACCTTTCTTAGAAATCACGTGAATCTGCGAAGAAAACGTAACTGCAATATGTTGAGACCAGCTACGCTGAAATGTGCGATCACATCCGTCGGAATTTTTGCAGCTCTTTTTCTGCTGCTTTCGCGAAACAGAAGTGACATCATGATTGGCCAAGTTGACAAGCGTACTTCGGATGCAACAACCGACGACGTCGAAAAGCAAATACAACTCGACTCTGAGCAGACCTCTGGACCTTTCAACATGAAAACGTGCAATTTTGACGTTTCTGCAAAGGGCCAATCTCAAATTGTGACAGCCGTTTTCAAGAACAAGGTGAGAAGTGACACACAAAAAAATCCCCCCGGCAGAACTTTGCCTTTTTTTTTTGCAGAGTTCGGAGGGGTTTTTGCATCTTTGAAGGCAATCGTCTTTAACGTGTTTTTTTTTCGTCAATATTTTTCTTTGCACGCCCAAAAAAAAAAAAAAAGACAAGAGGGACGTTTGTGGAAGCAGGGGCAAAAGATGGGGAGACGGGTTCCAACTCGTTGTACCTGGAAGTGGCCCTGGGTTGGACGGGTTTGCTGGTGGAAGCAGATCCAAATTACTTCAAGCAACTCGCCCAGATGAACAGGAGAGCCAAAATTGTGCACGCCTGCGTCAGTCCATCGGGGAAGAAAAATTCTGTACGTAAAATGAATGATAATAATGCAACTGTCTTTTTTTCGAATTGCCATGTTATGCAGATCTGTCGCAAAAAGCTCTTCTTTGCAGGGTTTTTTTTTAATTTTCTGCTGGCTCATTTAACTTTTTGGAATTGCATTTGACTGAAAGTTCGTAGAAAATATCATGGAAGTCATTTTGCGACTTTTACTACTTCTTATTGAACGGAAGACAGAGGACATCAGAACAAAAAAATTGCCATCAGCAAATGCATGAATTTTGTTAGCTCCGATGATTGAGAGCAAGAAAGTCGTAACAGGCAAAGTGAATATGTTTTCCCTTTGAATTCAAAAGATTCCTCTCCTATTCAAGCTGTTTTTTGTTTCATATTTGTTCAAGAGATCTCCAAATTACAAAAGTAGGGTCTTATCGTACGAGTTTTAATCGGGTTCCCTTTTTTGCGTTTTCCTAACGTTCAAAATGTCTTTGAAAAACAAAAGAATAATCAATCAGCATTTTACTGTTTAAAATTCTGTACTCGGAAAATAAACTAGAAAAATATTTTTACTTGGAGAAACGTTTCGTAAAAAATTTGAATGTTTGTAGCCTTTGAGTAAATAACATTGGAATGATTCTTCAATCAACAGAAAAAAGAGTCTAAAATACTCTTAGTGAAGAAATACATATTTTAAACCTTTTTGCCATAAATTGTTTATTTTATAAAAGGAGAATGTGGGAGGACTGAAGTATATCAGGATGACTTCATTTTCATCCTTACAAGTTCCAATTGACAATTCGATTCTGATGATTGGTTTAAATTTAGTGTCTTTTCAGGCTTGTTGAGGAAATTGTGCGTGAGTCTGAAAAAATTAAAAATATCCTAATTTTACTCTGGCATAATTTTTTTAGCAGTCCATTTTCCATTTCAAAGCAGACTCAAACCATAGTTTTCATTGAAGCATCTGAATTCAAGATGGATATTATATACTGTACTTGCTTACATTTCTGCATGAAGCAGGAGGAAATACAATATGTATCTTTGCAGTTGTCCATTGAGAGGAAGAACATGGACAACTTCCTCAGTCTCCATGGGACCACTTTTGAAGTACAGTGCTACCCTCTGTTCAATTTCTTGGAAGCAGCTGGGTTGCTGAAACTGGATGTTCTTTTCCTGGATTGTGATGGAATTGAGAGAAGCGTCTTGGACACCTTCCCCTGGCACTTGACAGACATTGGCGTGAGCAAATTGTCCACATATTTCACATTATTTCCATAATAGGTTCCAACAGATAGTGGGCTCCACGGCTTCCAACACAGCAGCATGAGGTGTTTTTTTCAAGTATGTGCCTAATTATGCCAAGTTTTTGATGAGCAAAATCTACAATTTATTTTGAGTGATAATTACAGAAATGCTGAACAAATCCAACAATTTAAACATGAGCATATCCAAAATAATCATATTACTTTTAAGTAAATCTGTATTCTACCAAGCTTTTGCATAGAAATTTGTTTGCAAATGTATTTCTGTGAAGTTTGAGACAGAGTAACAGTTTCTATGGATCTTAAAGCTGAACATTTGAGAATTTTCTTCTATTCTTCATAATTTTAAATTTAAATGTGATACAAGTTTGTTGCCAGGACTAATGAAGTAAAATAAATCATCAAAAAACAGTATGATAAAATTACTGTATGTTTTCTTGCAGTCAAACAGTGTTCAAACAAGAAGTAAAATAGGGTATTTTAAGAGAGTCTTTTAAAATGTCTGAGAAGTCACCCTGTTTGACACAGGATCAAATCTGAGGATTATACTGTTCCTTGGTCATATATGTTACCTTTTCAGGTGTCTAAGATATGGGAGGTATTTTTCATATACCTTCTCTTATTCAAGAGTGTTTGGACCTCATGGAAAGATATTATATAGACATCATGATTACACATCATATATACACAATACACATCTCAAGATATTTCCTCTGAAATCTGTATTTCAGAGGTGTGGCTGCGCAAAAGCACCCATCAATGTTGGCTGTGAAGGGAAGTTACTATATTATTTTTAACAAGAAAGTGCATTATGCTGTTAACATTCGGGGATGTGAGAAGAGGGAATTCAAAACAAACCAAAAACAGTTGCAGGGGAAAACCTTGTATATTTCCTTCAGGCAAAATGTAATTTTTTTAGAGAGGTTTTCTAAACAAATGGAAATGTTTCTTCAATAAAAATTTCATCAATATTTGATCGCAAAATTTTTATGAGTCAGTTTTTCCTTTTTTTAGAATTCTGCAATGCAAGATTTGGTGTACAGTATTTGACTTTTTTGTAAGCAGATTAAGAACCCAGAAAAAAAGGAGATGCACAGCAGAAAAACAATGTTGCTGTATGTTTTTCTTCCAGATGGTGTTTGCAGAGTGCAATCCACCAGGTCCATTGGAATGCGAGCACCTGACAGAACCACTAGTTCAAATCATGTCAAAATATGGATACAGGAACATCTCTCAAATTGAAAATGATGTTGTGTTCATCAAAAATTCCATGGAATATTCTCCGTGAAACTGTTTGTTCAAAAAGGGCAAATCAACTTCCAAAAGAGATTTTTGTGTGGGTTTGCTGTGAAAGATGGAAGGAAGGTTGAATAGCAGTCCCAGGAAGGAATAAAATATTTTCAAAGTTGGTTGAAGTACTTCAAAATTCCTATCATATATTTGCTTCAACATGGAGCTGAAGCAGAAGAGCAAAATACACAAATACTTTTATTAAAAAAGGGGAGTAGCCAATTGGGCCGTGGCAATGAAAAATCACTTTAAATTAAACCTGATCCAATTCACGTTCACCTGGTATAAATTTTTATGGTCCCAAATACCATGGCATTGTCACAATTGAGGACCAGCATTCAAACAAAAACTTGCCACACACAAAATTGTCAGCTACTGGAAACCCCTTGTTACAATTGGCTGATGTTCTCCAGAGTTGTTGCTTGGGATGAGCCAGGTTGCAATACCAGTAATTCAATAAGCATGCCAACTTCATGCTGCTTTCAAGAGGGTGCACAAATTTCAAACATGGTGGAGTTGCAGCCAGAAGAATAGTAGGTGCAAAAAAGAGAAATGTTTCTCCCATCACAACTCTCAATACAAGCCTACTGGTTGCCCGCCTCATGTCTTCTGTGAATTCTGCATGCAAATATATTTGGTATGACATTACTCTGCCCAAAATTGTTTGTACATATCTTGAAGTTGAGAAAAATTATTCAATTTTTGGAGGCCTGTTTTGAAAAATTTGACAAACAAGATAAATAATTCATTATTTTCCCACTAGCTGAAGTTTTTGGGGAAATGGAATCCCCATGTGGACATTCCAAAATAGAGACTAGATCAAAGAACAAAATATGCCTGCTTCCTGGGGCCCATAGTCTACATGAGAATATTCAGATCTTGGGAATGAAATATATGCTCAAAGGAATATTGACATTACGCCTTGATGAGGGAGTAAATTTTGCATGTATTATTTGTTAATTCAAGCAGTAATTTTCGGCTTCAATGCAGAAGTTAGTGCTTTGAAAGCTGTCTGTTTCTTTTTTACTGCAAAATTCCATGTTGTTCAACACTTATTTTAAAAACATATAATCAATTGCAACTTGAGTCACAAATTTATATCCAAGTGGTCCAAGCACTTCCATAGCAGCGTCCTTCTCTCTTGCAATGACATCTGGCGGACCATAAATCTCAAGAACAATCATCTGAGGGAAAAACAGAAAAGTAAATCCTCATTTGAAGAATCATGCATGAAATCCCCAATCATTCATTTCACACACCTTGATGTTGACTTCTTGCCAAGGCACGGTTTTAAGTATATCTACTTCAATGCCTTGGACATCCAGAAACAGGACATCCAATGTTGTCAAACCTGTGGCCTTCAAAATGCTGATGAGAGGATAACAGTTGATGCTCAGTTCGGTGGAACTGTAACCATCAACTTTGATAGAACCTCCTTTCAAAGCTGAACTTCCTCTTTCAGCACTTGAATCACTGTCACTCATCACCAGTTGCACCTAAGAATTAATTGCATCAAAAAGCACAGAAGGAATTATTTGCATCAATATAGAAGGAATCAATTATGCAACCACAAATACTGAACCATCAATCAAGTATTTGTAAAGGACTTAGTTACAAAAATGTTAGTTTCAACTGAGTGAATTGAACAATTTTGCACAAAATCGACATTTTCAGGGCTTTTAAAGAAGTTGGTTCATGAAAAAAGAAGTATTGAAAATTTGTCGGACTAAAACAATGCTGCATCATCTGTTCGTCATTTCTTCAAAAAGGTCTTCCTCAATGATAGTATGGCAACTATGTACACAGAAACTGCTCGCATTTCATTTTAAATTGCATCAGCGGTTGAAACGAATTAAAAGCGGGAAAGCTGTGAATGCGTATATCATGAAAAACACTGAAAATGAAACAGAAAAACTGCAAGACGTATGCAACAAAACTGCAGAATAAAGAGAGAACAATTCATTATCGTGGGACAAGAATTACTGCTCATTACAGATTTTTTCTTTTCAAACAAGATGAGGTGCCAACACTTTCAATTTACTATGCCTTCCTGGAAATTGCATCTTCCATTATTATACTGCATGTACAGTATAATAAGTTTCTCAATTTTCTTAAAGTTTTTCTGAACAAGATTTTCCTTTTCAACTTCTAAAAATAAACGTAGATAGTGATTCAGAAATTTACTTTCATCTTGGTTGGCTTGGTGCTGATGCAAGTTTGGATGCCAGCAACTCTCCTGTGCTTCTTCAAAAGGCTATCAAACAGGCCTGGCTGAGGCTCCACCAAAACCCCAGTCCATCCATATTCCACTTCTAGTAAAAGGCTATTGGAGAAGAAAATGCCATCATGTCCTCCAGCTTCCAGGAATGTTCCATTTCTCTGCAAATATTGAAAGGTTGATTCAGGCAATCAATATCATTCTGTCCAGCTGTTATCTTGAATTTATTTTTCTTTCTTTTTTTGAACTCCTAAAATCAAATTGGCAGAAGTTATTATTGTTTAAACTTGGAAGTTTACTGGATTATATTAATAAAACTTTAATTCAGGTTGACTTGCAATGCCTTTGCATGCTCTCAACAGTTTTTTTTTAGAATTTTGCCTCGAAATAACTGATATAAAGAATCTTATGAATTGAAATTCTTCTTCATCGCAGCACTGCATTGAGAATATCATGCTATTCTGTGGATTCTCTCAAATTGAAATTGCCTTCAAGGAAAAAATAAACCTTGCTTCATTGAAATTCGATGCATTCCATTCAAAAAGTTTAAAAGATTTTCAGATGAATACTTGAGCCTTCTACATTTTTTTTTGTCTTCTGTAACATTCAAATGTAAATGTATGGTGACTGAATCAACAATATAAATGCATCAGTGAAAACCTAACCCAATTCCGCCCATAAATAATATCCATTGGGAAAGTTGTATGTACAAGCTAACATTTGAATACAGGCAGAACCTTGCAATTTGACTTCCTGCAAATTCGAATATACTGCAATTTGACGGTCAGATTTGCAGGGAGGATGACTCACAATTCAACCCTTGCCCTGCAAGTTCAACTGCTTTGCTCACTTTGTTTGCTGATAGTTTTGAATTTCACAGTGTCTTACAATTTGACCACTTTGCAATTTTACTATACTTTGTCAATTGGATTGCAGTTGATTAGCAAGGTACCACCTGTATTTGAACTAATGTACAACTAACTGCAAAAAGACATTAAACCATTGCATTTTGGAAGAGCAGACATACTTGTTATAGATTAATGTTTCATACCTTGTAACCAAAAAGCTCAATGATTTTTTTTGGCTGTCCACCTTCAGAAGGATCTGTGAAATTGGCCGCTTTTTTGAAAGCGCCCATTTTTCCATCCCTATTTTCTTGGAGCAGATTTTCTTGGATTTCAAGAGCCAAAATGTCGGTTTTGTTGAAGATTTTTATACTTTTCACCATGAAAATCGCGGAAACAGAGCATATTACCACGAGGAATTTGACTAACCCTTTTTTGTATTCTTCCTAAGGAAATTTGAAGACATCGCGAATCCTTCAGAAGGAAAAATGAAACAGAATCGCATTATGAGGTTGAAAATTAGAACCTGTTATTGGCAGCATTTGAATTTGTCAAGAATGGCAATTGTGCGAGCTATGTGGTGTTGATTTTGAAATCCGAGCACGTACAGTACTTCAGTAAAAAAATTAAGGAAAGCCCATATTTTTGTAACTGAATCACATTTGGACCTCTCCAACTTGAACCTCATCGAATAAGTCAAAGCCTTCACACAATGAACCTACTATACTTCACTGCTTTATAATTTCCTGTCAAATTTCTCAAATATAATTTTTTAAAGACCAGAACTATTCCTTTTGAGAGCAGAGAAGGAAAAGAGCTGCAAAATGCGACTGAAACATCAACACCTGGTCTCGCGTTTGTCTCATCATTCCACTTTCTTTTCATTTTCTCCGCAGATTTTGGTAATTGTCAATCCGAAAAGTAAGTTTTTTAAACTGTCATTTCTTCTTGTTCAAAAAGAGGGAACCGAGAAAAAAAGTTTCCACGAACGATTGAGTTCTTTTTTTTAATGTTTCTGAAAAGATAAGAGACGCAGAAGTTTATCGCCAGTTCATCAGCAGGAAATTGAAAAATGTGATCTACTCTGAGAGCGAAAAGTGAGCTTCATGAGAATATAATTTTATGAGAAGATAATTTTCCCAGCATCGATCAGACTCCTTCATGCCTCTTCCCAAAAATCAAAATGTAAGGGAGAAATCCATAAATTTGAACAAGTGATTTTTCGCCCAACAGCGATTTTCCCACACGTACCATTTTGATCTCAAAAAACTTGAAACATGTTTCTTCTTAAAATTCCATTTCATTTTTAAGAAAGACAATGTCATAGCCAATTTGACTGATTCTTGTACCTGTATTTAGTCATGGTTTGTACCAATGGGTCAGTCAGGTTTTTGCATTCCAGGGGTCCTGGTCGGTTGCATTCAGCAAACAACATCTTGAAAAATGATATCAAATTATTTCAAGAGAATGAAAAGCAAATGCGAAATTGTGTTGAACAGTATTGTGTGTTGAGGGTCAATGAATTTGGCACAGAAATTGTGTAAATCAAGCTGAAGCATATGCACATTTCATTTGGAATATCATTGCACCAAGAATTTGGGATCAAATTATATTTAGGGCAAAATTCCCAGTTTAAAAAAATTCAAATAATACTTTCAATACTATCCCTAGCTGCTGTTAATTTGGGAAATCTAAACATTTTGTCATTTTTGCATGGAGATTTTTGTATGGAAACCTGCTGTTGACAAATTTAATTAGTAAATAATGATGAACTTGAAGGGTAAGCACTGCAGAATTCTATAGTGCTTACCCCTAAAAAAGAGTGTATGTATCCTGATGATCCAGAATAAAGTGCACCATTCTGGAGATCACTTCTGGGTCAATGTATTGTTGTCCGTTAAAATAAAACACTTCTTGCAAAAATATATATATTCTTTTATTCACAACAACATAGGTTTTGAACAATACTCAAAATAAAATATAACAGACAAGTAGTTTTAAGAGAATCTTGTTAAACGTATACAAGGTTCTCTGAGATGTAACCACGGTCGACACTGGATTAAATCTGAGGAATATAAGGTTC
>CAJPEX010004462.1:0-11511 GCA_905338405.1 Notodromas monacha | reverse complement strand
AAATGTGTACAGTGCAACTTGCAAAAAAGCAATAAATGTGTACAAAAATATTTAACGGCTTTCGTTAATATCCTGGGAACGGACCTTGTATCCGATTCTCAAGATTCGCAGTGAAGGGAATTTGGTTAGGGTGTAGTAACAAAATCCCCCAGGCAAGGGCACCGTTAGCCTGGGGAATGTTACTACTTACCTTACCAAATTCCCTTCACTGGCCCAAATAACAACTCCCAGCCCACCCTTAAAAAGGGACAGATACAAAGTTCCGTTATAGCCTGCTAAAAATCTGAGGCTGGGGGGATCCTTACAGGGGAAGTGGTTCAATTTGCAGTGAAGGGAATTTGGTAAGGTAAGTAGTAACATTCCCCAGGCTAATGGTGCCCTTGCCTGGGGGATTTTGTTAATGTCATTTGAAAATTGAGATATAGTCCTGATTCACTGCATTAATTGAAATGAAAAAATGGGATTAAGGCCTACAAATAATTTAATGATACTGGATTCTTTCATCACAAAAGACAAACCATAAAAAATATAACTCCAGTTCCAATAAATAAAAAAAAGATGACAGAATAACTTTGTGTTGGAAAAGCAGAGGCAAAATCCTGATGCGTTTCAAATTCATCTCACCTTATTCCAAGTTTTTCAAGACAAATTTGAGTTCGGTATTTTTTTTTAGTATCAAACTTCAAAAATAAAAAACAGCGAGACGCATGAGCAACACTTAATTTGATTCCGAACTTTTCAGGAGTATTTATTAGTAAATCATACCTGGGAGAAGTATTTTACCTGGAAAAACTATTGCTAATTTTCTGAGAAAAGATTGCATCAGCAGTCTAAAGAAATACGCAGTCTTTCGCAAATCAATAACCTGGCCAGTTGAAAAGGATCCAGTCAGAACAAACACTTCTCGGAGTTGCTAGAGAAAAAAATGACACGAGTCAACGACCGTTTCCGCACAGGAAGAGTTCATGCAAAATTCCGAGCTCATTTCTGCGAAACAAACGTGGGGTCGATGCTCAAGCTTCTCATCAATTCCTGGAAAACCCGGTCCCGACATGTCTGGGTTTCAAATGCATCAGGTGCAACCTTTTCCTGCTAGAAAGAGAAACACAACGGAGAATTTCTCATTTCATATAGAGCACATTTTTCTCTGCCGTTTTGAAAGCAAAACATCGCCAGAATATGTCACAGAGAGGAGGGGACCTGTCGTGTGACCCCAGGTCAACCCACCCACGCATAAACTCATACAGAAAGTTTTTGCTTATTCAAAAATCCCTTGAATTGCTGCTGAAATATCGTATTTTTTATGGTATTTATGGTATTTTTTTCAAAATTGTTTGCCACTAAGCAGTGGAAATTTTAAAAATCCTACTTTTGCGTCAAGGCCTAAGTTGGGGAAAAGTCTGATATTTGTTCTAATCTGGCAGAACATTTTGAATGACAAATTTAAAAAAATCCCTCACTGGGTGGCGTTTTTTTTCCTGTATTCCTGATGGCGTAAGATTAGCCTGGAAGATTCCTGAAAACAATTGAAAATTTGTCGCTCAATTTTTCCCAACTTAGGCCTTCTCAGCCTGGGAAAATTTCAGTGACCTTAGGTCACACTGGAATGCGCCACCCCCCAAAAATATGCTGACTCCACTGCTACTCTCTGCTATCTGAGGGTTATAAAAAATGGATATTCTACCTCATGTTATCAAATTTTGGCATCCGACTGTAGAACAATTCAGTCAGGACTCAAGAGAAACACTGAATGTTGTAGAAATGAATGCCTGCAATGCAGCATTTTTCTTCATAGGTTAATTTCAGAAAAAAATGACAGAAAAATTTCAAAATTTGAAGTAATGTCAGCAAACTCCATAGCTAAGATAACTTTCGATGCTTTGGCATGCACAATTTTACTTATGGGCACTACAAACTCAAAAAATCAACCCCAACTTATTTGGATGTCTCAGAAGAAGATTTGCCAAATTAAAAAAATGGAAGAGATAATTTAAAAATAATGTAATCTTTTGATTAGATTGATTTTTTAATGTGACATGAAATTTAAGTAAATCTGAACATAAATTTAAAAATTATTACTATCCTCCTGATTGTGGACTCTTTTGCTTTTTTTTAGTGGTGTTTTTTCCAGAATGTGCATTGCAATATGAATACAGTGGCCCCCCGCCTAACAGACCTCCTGTGTAAGGGATTTTTGCCAAACAGACCAGCTCTGCAAGCAGTTTTTCCTCCCACCCAACAGACAACATCCGCCAGACAGACTTCTTTTGGTTTAAAATTAGTGTTGAAAATTGAAATTTTTAATTTTTTATGTAATTGAATTCATGTAAAGGACTTTTTGTCTAACAGACTCGTCCCTTGCACAAATCAAGTCCATTAGATGGAGGTTGACTCTATTATAGAAATACAAGTATGTAAGCTTGTTTATTGTCTTTTTGGACTAATTTTCAAGCCAAAGGGGCCACGTCTATTATTGTGTGTGTAGGTACTTTTTTTTTGAACTTGAAAAAAACATTTACACACATTTGTTGAAGTACTTTTTCCCATTTTATGTTCAAAATTTGCCAAACAATTTGATGCGAAAATGTAATAATACACGTGGATAATCCAATGTCATGGACACCGTTTAAGGATGAGTAATTATGTAGGCATCTTATTTTGACCTCATTATGGTATCATTTTGCCAACGCTCAACAAATTGGGAGATTAGAAATGCTCTACCCGAGCATAAATAACGTTTTTGCATAATTTTCGACGCATTTTCCGAACAAAAAGCAAGAATCAGCAGGGACCTTTTGAAAATGTGCATTTATTTAAGTTTGTTTTGCTGGACAAGGTTTAAAAAAGATTCCTCTGTTTGCCATTGATTCCAACACTTCGCTGCAATTTATTTTTTTCAGCAAAAATTATAGGATAAAACAAGTTGAAATGCAAAACTTTTTGGTAGACCCCTGTTGCGATATTAGGTCGATTATCTGCCCTACGTCGAATATTGCGTTTACGTGACTAACCTGAGTCATAGAAGAGCTTCAGGTCTTACTAACGCTGAATACCCAACATGGCACCACATTCTCTAAATTTGAAGTCAAAAGAAAGCCCTTGTGATAAAGGAAGAAAATGTTCACCATATCTACTTAATCTTGGTATATACTGAGGGAAGAATAGTATTTCGCCATCATATTTGAATCCCATTAAAGAAAAAAACTTGTTAACTTGCCTGAGGTTCCACAGACAATGTGCGAGACTAGCTATCTATAAGGAATGCATCTGTAAGTAATACATTAGTATTTGGAGGCTTCTGGCGATAATTTATTGTGTTCCCAGAATGGAGAGCGAAAAATAAATTCATCCGGACGCCGGCTTGTTTTTGCTGGCAGAAAATATTGCGCTTTCCTCAAACAGTGGCAACAGCAGGCGGATAATGTGACATGCGTATAAGGGCATACAGGAAGTATTTCAGGGTTTCCTAATTTACACACACTACACAACAGAAGCATGAGATGAGCAGTACAGTACTGCAGTTAAATAAATCGCATATTCATTAAAAAAAAAAAAAACGGGGTGGCATCTTTTTAAATCCTGCTGTGACCATCATAGCTTTCCACTTTGTTTTCCATATATCATGAGAAAAAGTCAGTGGTAAAATAAATGCAGTCTCTTTTCTTTTCAGTTATTCAAGTGCATGCATTCAAATTCAACAAATGTCAAGGAAATCATCAACCATATGATTGACAAAAATGAGAAACCCTGTACAGTATTAATTAGAAAAATGAATTGTACAAGTGGTACATTGCACAATCAACACCATTTTTTCAAAATCTACATTTATTGAATAATTCATTCTTCCTGCAACTCACATTCATAAGAATGTTTCCATTCATGAACAGAAATAATCAATTCTTCAAACCTTGGACAGCAAAGGTTTCCTGACTGTCCTGTGGCAAATAAGAGATTTGGGGGGGGGGGTGGTACATTTCAGTTTGACTGAAGGTCACTGAAATGTGCCCAGGTTGCCAAGGCCTAAGTCAGAAAAATATGGAAGGGTTGAACCCTTTTGTACTCTGGAACCTGTAATGCTTATCTTATGCCAGGAATCCCTCAAAAAGCCTCCCAGTGTGTGAGGAATTTTATCTGTTATTTTTGTTTACATTTTTCTGCAGGATTATAAAAAATACTGTATCTGAATATTTCCCATCTTAGGCCTCGGTGCAAAAATTAATTTTTTTTTACTATCAGTGCTTGTGGGCACATACTTATACAAAAATATCCTGACTTTTCAGCACAAGGGTTATGCAGGTGGTACCTTGAAATTTGACCCTAATCCCTCAGTGGACTATGGTTGAATTGCAAAGTGGTTGAATTTTGTAAAATAGAGAAATATGAGCACAAAACTATCAAAAAAGTGGCCAAAGCATTTTGAATTGTGGAGCAGAGTTAAATTGCAAGTCACCTTCACAGCCAATTTGATGCTTGAAATGTGGGACAGTGGAATTATGGGAGGTGGAAATGTGAGTTACTACCTGTTCTCATTTTGTTTTTGAGTATGAGGTTGAAAAACCATCCCATAGATATTTGGTCCACAGGACATTTGTGTTGTGAGGTGTTTTTTGTACAGGTGGACTTTCTCTAAAAAATAGAACTCAAGGAACCAGAAAAGTAATCACTGTAGAGAGAATTTGGTGTTGGAGAACCTGTATATAGTGTATACCATGGGGAGAGAACCCTATGGGACTAAAAACAAATTGTTGTACAGAGAAATTTGTTGTAAACAAGAGAATTGTTGAGAGAGTCCATATGCATGAAGGTAAAACTTGTATATTTGTATAATGTAATTGAGAAAAGGTTTAAATTTTAGTGAAAGCATGAAAGGAGAAAAAACTTGTATGTATCTTCCTCCCTCTCTTTCTCTCTTCTCCATTCTTCCTCTGTCTCTGTCTCTCTCTTTCTTTCTTTCTCTCTCTCTCTAAAGTACAGTACTTCATTCAACAGCACATCAATATTTTTTTCCAAAGAAATAAAATGTTTGTTCAAAAATTTGAGAAAAAAGAAATGACCCAAAACCGCATAAATCATTTCACAGGAAATTCATTTCTTCAATTCCAAAATTTTAGGAACATGTGAAGATGTAAACTTTTGATAAGATCCCTTTTCGCTTCACCATTCTTCACACATTCGCCATGACAAGCACAAACGTATGTGCCTTCTCGCCATGTAGATATTGCATCCGGTCGTGACCAGGGTTTCTCCATACCTTCTCGAACATCCACAAATTCCTTTTTTTTTTTTTACTCATCCACGCCGGAAACATATCCTGTGCTTCCCATTCTTTCGGAGAAGTAAAAAGAAAGAGAGAATTAATGAGGCGGGGAAGAATTGATGAAAAGCAACCCGTATGCTGTCCGTAGAAGTATTGACTTCTAGTTTAGTTTACTTTCTGCAGGATATTAACTTTTTTCGGCAGCTGTTTGGCAACAAAATGAAACTCCGGAGAGCACTTCGCAGTCAGCTTGCAGTTATTTCAGCAGCTGCCCAAGAAAAACAAAAAAAAACCCTCGAAGTGGTCTGCAATTGAAATTCACTGTACAGTATTTCGGTGCCTTCAAGCAATATACTTCACTTATTTAATAGCACATTTACTCAAATTTAAATCAACATAAATTAGAAAGCGAATCTACAGTATATTTGTATTGCTGCAAAAGCGAAAACAAGATATTCGCGTGTGTGATCATCAGAGCTTCACAGGAAATGTTTCGAAAATCCTGGAAGTTTCCCATCTTCAAACTATCAAATCAAGTACAGTGAGACCCCAAGATGCGGACGTGATTGGTGCATCAAGAGTGTCCCCAAGTCAAAATGTCCCAAAGTCGAGTCTTGTTTTCCCATAGACTTACATTGCATAATTTTTAATTGGTGTATTCTGGAAGAAATATTCTTCAGAATTCCCTGAAAAAAAAATTTTGAGACTTGAATTTGAATTAGTGAATACATTTTCAACTCAATAAGAACATTTGGAGCATTGAATAGTGTATCTCTGTACTGTACACTGAAATTCTGGCATCTACAAAAATAATGTCCAAGTGAAAAAAAAAGTAGAAGTCCCTCTATGCTGAAGGTAATGTTTTTTAATTAGCTAATTGGATGGTAATTTGGTGAGAGAAATGCCCAAGAACTCTTCTTACATCAATTTCAGGGTTGGAAATATCTGTTTCTTGTAATTAGGCTGAAAATGTATTTGCAATTTTAACACAAAATGTCTGTATGTTGAGTCAGTGTCCTTATGTTGGGCCATTTTTATTGATTTTTTCTGGAGAAAATAAGTGTCCCTATATCGAATTTTCCGCAGGTTGAGGCGTCCACATGTGGGGGTCTCACTATTTCGTGTCTCCAGTGGACTTACTGCAATTAAATTTGTCGCAATGATTTGTTGCGTTACTTTTCATATCAAATTCTCTTCGAAAGATTGCGTTGGTCAGACGTAACCCAGCATTTTGACATCTAATCTAGGCTGATGATTTTTGCGCAGAAGCGGGTCTATAATTCATCGTCGAAACCTAAATTTATAACCCGAATTTAATTAAGCCCACGCAGTTGTTCCATACATGTCTCTTGAATCAAGAAAAAAAAGAACAAAGGTAGGAAGATGGTGAATAGACAGAGATGAGCAAGATGTTGCTTTAGTCTTGTAGAATAGGGAGGAGATTCTCTTTGATGTTCCACTAATTTCGTTAGGAGATTCCCTCTTGGAGCCAGGAGTTTTCTTGGACCTTTCCTCGGTGGACGAATCAATAAAACAAGCGCCGAGAATAAGAGGTAATTCTTTTCTCATTGTCTGGTTTTCAGGGACTCCAATTTTCTTTTGTGCCGAAGAAATGCCAATTTTCATATTGTAGATATTTTCAAGGAATTATTTATGAAGGTCCATAATTTTCTTTAAATTCCCCTGCGAGGTCCTAAAATAATTTAGGACCTCAGTAATGCAACTTGAAGTAAAATCGCATGTTGCATTTATGGAAAAATCGACAAAACAAGACACACCCAGGAATGGATGTGAGTGAGGCTTCAAAATATAGTTGCCTCAACTAAGTACAGACAATTTAGCTCAAGGACACTAGAAACTTCGAGAAATCTTCCTCAAAATTTGAACAATTTGTCAAAATTTGGAAAATTTTCCAAAATTTCTCAAAAACAATATTTTTAAATATTTGGATATCCTTTGAACAAATTGAGCTACAAGTATATATACCTACATAATTAAAAAAAATTTCTCTACAAGATGAATGTACTCAAATTCATAGTCAAAAAGAGGTTCAAGCTGTAATTCTTTTTTCAGAGAATTCTCCATCATCTGTGCACATCAGTGATTCCCCTGACAACTGGAGTAGCAACAACCAACAAGTTGCACACCATCAACTTGCACCCTGAAAGAACTGAGATAGAGGCAAATCACACAGTGCAACAACTGTCACATTTTTTAAACCTTTTGTCTGCCTATGATTTCTTCCATTTATTCTCTGCTGATTGTTCCTTGCCTGCTGGAGCGCATAAATCTACGCTAATTCCATATAAGGGCATTCAGGGAGCCCTTCTGTTTCAATTCACATGAAAATAGTGCCAAGGTCTTCAATTTCAAAATATTTATTGTTTTCAATTTTAGAAATCAAAGGGCTCACACCACCTCTGAATGTCATTCAGAAATCAGAGGATATGAAATGCAACCTAAACAAATACTCTAGCAAAGTTAGTCAAATGATAAATATCCCTGAGGATAACTAATACAATGATGTTGGTATTTTATATCCCCTGAACAGGTTGTATTTTATATTCTCCAAATAGCATTCAGAGGAGGTGAGGGCTCTTTGATTTCTAAATGCAAAATGTAAGGATTTTGAAAGTGAATACCTTGACAGCACTTTCATGTGAATTGAAGCAGTGAATTGAAAGAGAAGGTCTCCCTGACTATCCTCCTGAGAAATTAGCATACATTTCAACTCCCTCCAGACAAGGAACAATCTGCAAAGAATAAATAAAAAAATCAGCAAACATAAGGCTTTTAAAAATGTGCCAGTTGTTGCACTGTGTGAGTTGCCCCTATCCCAATTGTCAGAGATTTACATGACCACCAACTGGCAGCAACATCTTGGTGCTGCAACCTTTGGGTAATTGAACCCCTCCATGGTGGGCTGGAGATTGGTAAGGCCTGCTACTGACCTGTCTGGTAGTTGAAGGGAACTCCAGCCTTTGGCAACTGGCATGTGTTCAACCATGGATTGCATGACCAGTGGTTAACCAGGTACCAGGAAAGGCCCAAGTCAGGAAAAATCTGGGTATTGAAAATCCCATTGCCTCAATAAGTACCCAGTAGTGTTAATCAAATCCTATTAATGCATGAAAAAATTACATTCACTGATTTTTTATTTTTGAGTCAATTTTTCTGCAGGATGATAAAAAAATATTGGACTTTTCTCTGACTTGGTTCCAGAATTGGATTTTTTTCTACTTCCAGTGCTCATGGGCAAAAAATGTTTTGCAAAAATACCCTGACTTTGCCACACAACAGTTGAAGTTAGTTACAATACCCATTAATATCCAACACCAGTGCTCAAGGTCTAATCATGATGGTGGAAATGAATTTTCAAAAAAGAAGGTGCATTTTTTTTGTATAATTGGAATCCGGGTTCAGCAAACCAGGGTGTCCCACCTCAGACTGCATATAGAATATGCCCAGCACCCGCGATCTCGTCGTCGTCGTCGTCGATTTATTTCCGTATATTTACCGCCTTAATCGCTGCTCGGGCCTTTCCAAGTCTCGACATAGAATTCTCTGTCAGCCCACGTCACTTTTCCCAGTAATCGAATTACGTCGGCGGCCTTTTCCCGGATCTGTCGGCAGGTCTGCTGATGACGGGAATCCTACTTCAGGTATGAATCACAACTTGTTTTCCTTTTTTCGGGAGAGAAAAAAAAAGAGGCCAAGAAAGAGAACTTGAGTGGCTCAGTTGTTGTGTCTTATTGGTTTAGGTGTCCTTTCACCTATAAAAGAAAATGAGATTATGCGTTTTTGTTGTTGTTGCTTTTGTTTTGGACGAAGGGTATATGTAGAATCAATGCTTTTGCAGGGCGGAAGTTTTTCTGGGAATCAAGAGCAAGGGTCAAGGTGGTGCCATGTGCGCGTTTTCACACGCAGGTCACTGACATCATCACCATCGAAAATAATTACGCCGCCATTTGAAAGAAAACTGAAAGAACTTGCTTTTACTGGAACAAAAAGCTCAGGAGAGCGTTTGAGACATTCAGCTATTTTGAAGTTGCTCCAGCTTTTTTTTTGTCTGATTTTTCAAGACTCATGAGAATTGTATAGAATTGAATTGAACTTTATTTTATGCTTTCCAGCATTCACAAGATTCAAGCAATGTTCCAACATCAAAACCTTCTCTCTCCCCCCCCCCGCCCCATTTATCCAAACACATTCTGTCACGAGTAATTTCAACGACTATATTAAATTTGATACGCTAGCTTTAGAGAACCCAAATTCCCCAGCAAATGTAGTCTTTCATTCTATCTGTGTGGGAATCTCTGAAGACCTTGGTTCCCACAGATGTTTGGCAGCCTCCAAGGCTGGATTTTATTACCAAGTTCCTGTTGCTGTTTTTTGTCCTTGAAGGACAGTTTTCCTGATTTTCAAATTCAACTATTTTATTACAGTCCGATTTGAACTTTTGTCTGAGAATGTTCTCCAAGATTTTGCCAATTTCTGTTGTGATATCAAAGTATACCAACCTTAAAATAGGGTGTTTTGCACCCCAGTCATACCCCGACTGAATCATTGTGTTTTATTTTCCAACATCTTTTCTAAGCTTTCAAGTTAATTCAAACCTTTTCTTTGTCAGGATATATTCCCAACACATTCCATCACATCAGAATGGAATACATGGGAATAAGCTGTACATGGATATTCAGAGAAAAGACAATAAATCCCAAAATGCACAATTGCACAACTGATGTAACTACATATACCTTCTTCCGTTTTCTGATAACAAAAGCCAAATATCAGTAATGAGAATCACAGCATAAGACAATTACTTGACCAAAATTGAAGCAAAATGTGTTCAGCCTGCTCCCAGATAATGTTTAGTTGATTAGACAATTTGGAGAGAATTTTAGATGAGAAATCCTATAAGGTTAACAGTTTATATTGGTCCTCTTTCATTGAATTTCAAGACTCCCAAATTTTTTGAAGCTCATTTAAATAGCAGTGGAATGCTGGGCATAAGAAAAGAAAGTGTTCTGGTGATGCATCAACCAATTCATTTATACTGCAAAAATTGGCACCACTTTGACACTTTTGAAAATTTGATCATTTTTTCCATTAAAACAAAATTACTGCCAAAACAGCTCATATGATTACTTGAATATATTTTCCAGAGGCCTCATTTGCAATTTAGCCGGAAATAATTCTTGTCATTATATTTATCTGGTTGAAAAAGAAGGGATAATTTTGGAAAACGTTTGCAGAGAACTCACATTATTCTTATTAGAAAAACACATTCTCGTGTTTCAGAAAAATGCGAGTTTTTTTTATGAAAATTGAAAGAACCCAGCAGTTTTTCTGTAACACTCAGCTCAAATAAACGTTTGAGACATTCATCAATTTGAAAATCGATTTGGTTTTTCTCTGCAATCCACTCCTGAAAATGAAAGAAACTCATGTAATTGATTGAAAATTTTTTCCAGAGACTGATCTAGAATTATTGCCAGTAATTTTTTCCTACTTTTCGCGAAAGAGGCAAGAAATTTCTAACATTTTTCTAGCGAACTCTCTGAACCGATTCAAGAAAGCCGCGCAAAATTGGGTGTTTTTTTTTTCTTTTTAAAAACCTATTCTGACCAAAGAGGTCGAACATAAATTTTAAAATCAACAGTCATTCGGAAGAAACTTGAAAAAACGGGAGTTATTTTTTTTCCACAGACAGCTCGAAGTTCAGCAGTTTAAAAAACGATCTAGTTCTTGTCGTGGTACGTGCACTTGGAAATGAGAGAAACTCACCCGATTGTAAGAAAATAATTTCCAGAGGCCTCATTTGCAATTGAGCTTCAATTATGTTCGGTATATAAGTACATATATATATATATATATTTTTTTTTTAAGCTCGTCGCAAAAAAGGTGAGGAATTCGGAAAATGTTTGCCGCGACCAGCACACATAAATCCTGTGAAAAAATTCAATTTTTTCCGCATTTGAAAGAAACGCCAGCTTTCCCGTGTTTTTCTTTTATAAAAGCCCCTAATGATCGCAAAGAAAGACCATAAATTCAAAATCAGCCGGCCATTCCGAAGAAAATTGCAAAAACTTGATTTATGTATTTTTTCAACAGACATAACAGAAATACACGTTTAAGAAATTCAGCAGTCTTGTAAGGGATAGTCGTCCCGCAATACCCGTTATATAAATTAATAAAAGAACGCTGCCGCTGCGCAAAAAATCCCGCAACGGGAAATCCTGTTCGGATTTCCC
>CAJPEX010004461.1:0-21631 GCA_905338405.1 Notodromas monacha | reverse complement strand
AGGTTCAAACGAACGAATCGCTGAGAGTTTCTTGTCTTCGTAGTGTGAAGAATCGGGATTAATTCAGTAACGGCCACAGTCGGCCGCGTTCAGCTGAATGACTCTTGTCTTACGCTCGAATGAGTATTAATTAAGAGGTCGTGCAATTTTGAGTCCCCCTCAGCCGTTCGTTTCATTCGAGATTTTGCTGCCTGTAAGTGTACGCTTTCTGTGATTCATTTGTTATCAAGGAAGTGAAGGCCAAATGCCTACTCCATGAATGAGCGAATGCGTGAGTTCCGTGCATATTCTGTTCAAATTTTGCGAATACTTTATGTGAATCACGCCAAAGACCTTGACTGCCTTTGAATTTCGTAGTGCAGACTTAGTGAACCTCAGCATTGCTCGATTATGGAAATGAGAAGTTGAATGGTTATGATTATCGCTAAAATTTTCATTCACAGTGCCATCGGCAGTATCGTAGACATCTATATTTCTCTTCTTCGCGTCAATCTTCGAATTAGGAAACGTTGCAAGGATGATTGTTACTGTGATATGGTTCCTGCTAGAGTCGGGGAATCTTTGTTGGTGGATTCATGAACTTGATGCTTTCAATTCATCGATTTTCAGGTGCATTTATTCCATGTGTGGTTCGATCCCTCAAGTTTTTGTGCATAGCAATTCGTATGATTGTGATGTGAAGTTCTCCTGCGGCAGTCATTGGCATTAGTCCATGGTGCCGCACCGAACTAGTGCGAGTTGGGATCCGGGTAAGACCTGCTTGGGTCTCCGATGTCGCTGCTCTCGCAAACTCTTCTTAGCGGGAACGGGTTGCCGCTCATACTGAAGAACGGGTTGCTGCTGAAGGAAGATGAGCGGCTCTTGAAAAAATATACGGTGAGCATCGAATGTTTGTTGCACCGTCGTGTTTTCGCGACCATCTCAGATCTCGAAAACTGAAGTGGCTCGAGCCACGTCTGATTGAGGGTTGGCGCTAGTGTCGATTAAGTTGATCAAGGTTCTATGCTACAATTCCCTGTGTCAGATCTTGTTGCTTGGACCATTAGAGTAAGGTACTTGACGGTTAATTCTTATCGTGGTTGGGTATGTTCGCGAAGTACAGTATCATTTTTCAAAATGTATACTGCTGAACCTCGCTGAGTCGAGCTTCAAGTGACTAGCTAACAAAAATTAGAGTTATTGCAGGAAAATTTGATCGGTGATATTATTG
This sequence comes from Notodromas monacha, assembly GCA_905338405.1. Taxonomy (NCBI): domain Eukaryota; kingdom Metazoa; phylum Arthropoda; class Ostracoda; order Podocopida; family Cyprididae; genus Notodromas; species Notodromas monacha. The sequence continues at coordinate 20,421 of CAJPEX010004461.1, read as the reverse complement.
ATCCTGAATTGCTTCTTGAAAGAGCTAACAGGATGCTGAACTTGAAGGCAAGGGTTTTTAGTTCTCAATTAGCCTTTTAATTCCTTCCAAAATGCATCAAGTTACATTTTTATTGCTTCTCTCTGTTCTGCATCAATAAAGTGATACTCCCATGACCCGCGGGAAATTCAAGTTGAGATTTGAGGAGGAAAGCCTTTGAGTTAGGCAGTTTTTCATGCATTGTTTCCGATAGAATTTTGTCAGGGACTTAAATTCGACGTGGAGATGTTCGCTTTATCGAGGTTGAGGTGAATTTCAGATTACTACAGTTGGAATCAGAGGCTTCTTTTTTTTTCTAAGATCCGCACTCGCCCAAGGAATTTCCTGTTCCACGAGGACTGCGTTTATTTAATTTAATAATTTTTTCGTCGTTGAGATAAGAGGCGTTGTGTTTGTTTTTTCCGCGAGTCGCATGGATGCGTGCGTAAATGTATGCAGTAAACCGCTGCACATACAAGTACGAGACTGGAGTAGCGGATTTTCAACCATTTGTTTTTTCGGTCTAGCGTCTATACTGCGACGCTGTCGGGAAAGTCACTTTTCCCCATCCGTGAAGGGCTTCGTTTCGTAAGTTCTGGTTTGGTTCAAAGTGTGTTAGCTCGCTAGAAGTCGCCGAGATCCCGCGATACAGAGAGAGTGAAAGAAATGAAATGGTATTTCCGTTATGGAGAAATCGTGCCCTCTCGTTGCTAAGTGGATCCCTGTACCGGAACTCGTCCGGGTTTTTTGGATTTTTTTTCGGAAGACGTTTTTGTACCGAACAAGGAGCTTGAATACAGTACAGTACAGTATATGAAATATAGGGGTTCTCTCCCCGTACCTGTGAACGTGTAAGAATTGCGTCGACTAATTTGAATCAAGATTTGTGTGTATTGTCATCGTGCACTGTTGTGCAATATCAATTTGACAGATCTTCAAGAACTGTAATTCATTCTGATACTTTACTTAAAGTGGTCATCGAAACCAAAATTAGAATTTCGGAGTTCCTAAAAAGGACCGAAAATTTATCATGAATGGAATTCGTATGTACAGTTTTACTCTTTAAAATCGAACTTCCAGGGACCAAAAAAATATTGGAGTTAGAGAAGCAAGCATTTGTGTTGCGGAAAAGAAAGAAGCATTGCAGGAAATTGTGAATGGTGAAATTCTGTACCTTAAATTGCCTCTTGAATGAGTTGAAAGGATGCTGAAGGTGGAGGCAAGGATTCGTTTTCCCAAATTGGTCATTCACTTCCTATCGAAACACATTGTTAAATTTTCATTGCTTTTATCTCTCCTGTGTCAATTCAAATCGGCAAAAGGGTCCTAGAAAATTTGAGTTATGTAGATTTGAGGAAAAAATTCCCAAGAGTTAGGGATTTTTTAATGCATTGTTTCCAAGAGAATTCAGACAGTGTCTTGACAGAATTTCGATTTAAGGATGCATTTGACCGTGGGATCTGGGTTTGAGTTATGGTGGTTCATTTGTATTTTCTGGGGTGGTCCCCTAGGAATTGTTTTCTTTCTCTTTGCCTGGGATTGTTCTGTGTCGAAAGATACGTCGGTACTCCGCCATTTGGGGACAACCTGTTTTACCATGTCATTTTTGCTGAAAAGCTGACCTCAGACGGATCCTGACAGATGTCGATCACCTGACACCGTTGGTTAACGAAAAAAAAAACAGAATGAAGCCACATCTGCACCAGAAAACGCGTGCCATCTTTCTACTCGAGGCCTGCGTCGATGGCAAAAGTGTTACTTCCTTTTCATAAACTCATCTGATGTGGAAAAATTAAAATTCAGGAAGTGCACAAATACTGCGTGTGTTCAGAATCGACGAGCTACAGTGGGGCCCCGAGATGCGGATGAAATTGGTGCTTGGACATCGTCCCTATGCCGGAGCGTCCGTATGTTGGATCACGTTTTCCCGTAGTCTTCAATGGGAATTGTCTGTATTCAACTGCTTCCCCTGGTGATCAAAAATTAGGAAAAGCATTGAATGAAGTAATTTTTCTCAATTTCGAGGCACGGAATGTAACAATGCACAGTATAAATAAACCACATATACAGTATTGTGATTTTTCCCCCGTGAAATGGAACCCAAGAAGCAAAGACACCTGGTCTTCCTATGCTGTGCTCAAATGATGTAAAGCACTCTAATGAAAGTAGCACAAAATTAGTCTGTTTTGGGTGATGAATAATTGTAAATACTACGGTATTCATTTACAATTATTGTGAATGTGAAAATTTCAATTTGTTCAAGAGATCTGACAATTTGAAGAAGAAATATTTTTCATTTTTCTGGAAATGTGGGTGAAGTGTCCATATCTCGAGACATTGTGTAGATGTCCGGGCAGATTTTTTTTTATTCAAGTGTCCCTAAGTCGGATTGTTTCTATGTCGGATCCACACTGTATTTTACAGGGTCGTGCGTGAGATGACAGGAAAGCACACATTTTTTTTAATATCCCCGGAGGGATTTAATTCATAGTAAGACCCCCAGATGCAAACATAATTGTTGCATCAGGAGTGTCCCTAAGTTGAATTGTCCCTAAGTTGATTCTTGTTTTCCCATAGACTTACATTATATAATTTTTAATAGGTGTTTTATGGAAGAAATATTCTTGAGAATTCCATGAAAAAAAGTTTTGTTTGCCACTTGAATTTGATTCAGTGAATATCTTTTCAACCCAATAGGAACATTTGGAGCATCGAATAGTATACTACAGTACTGTACAGTTCATTGAAATGCTGGCATCTGTAAAATGACATCCAAGTCACAAGAAGAGAAGGAAGTCCCTCTTTGCTACAGGTAATTTTTTTAATCAGCTGAATGGATGGGAAAGTGATGGGAAAAGTACCAAAGACTTTTTCTTACATATATCGTAAGGATGGAAATATCTGTTTCCTGCAATTAAGCCTAATAAAAGTCAATTTTCCCAGATTTTATTGGCAATTTTATCATGCAATGCCCTCATGTCAAGTCAGTGTCTGTATGTCAGGCCTTTTTCATAATTTTTTATTGAAAAATAAATGTCTGAATGCCAAATTGTCCCCATGTTGAGGTGTCCGTATGTGGGGGTCTCACTGTACAGTATTCTTAAAAGCTCCCATGGGTTACTGGGGTTGCATGACCTTGAATCAACCAACTGTGAGGTGTGATTAATCGGAGTTCTTGAGATTTTTCGGGTGTAAACCTTGAAGCATTTCAAGGTTAGACGAGTGAACGAAGGGGAGTCACTATTTTTGGACATTTACCACTGATTTCTCATGTTTTTCTAGCACTTTTTAAAGCTCGACTAAAGTTGAATCACAAAATTATTTTACTGCGGTATTCAAATATGAATGCAGTATCTTCGAGTGCAATTTTACCTGAAGTTGAAGCGTAAGAGTCCAAATAGATGATTATAAATCGTACTTTATTCTATGCCTGACTGATGGAATTCCTCGTGTGAAGTGAGTGTGATCAGTGCAATCCTACGGACCGCTTGATGCGGAATTTAAGCAAATTATATGTAAAATCACACCCCGTGTTACGATCAGTACATCATGTAGATGAGTACAGTTTGCTTTTTATGATCCTCGGTATCTTTTATCGTCCGATCACTTGAGAAAAATGCGTGCTGGCGTTGCCTGGGAGAGTATACTACATTAAAATCTCGTTAATGTACAAGGAATCTGTTGGGACCGGAAGAAAAGCTTCGTTATAACGATAAATTCTTTGTAAAGCGATTTGAAAAATATTCTTGGTGTTGGGCAGGGACTTGAAAAATGAATTCGTTGTAACCAATACTTCTTTGTGATGAGATTCTGCTACATTGTATTTCACTGCAGTCCTGTACATTCAACACATCATCGTGCATCTCCTGACATTTGCTCAGTAACTACTGCCGCGTAAAAAATTGGCAAAATCCTATTAAAAGTGGAGTGTTCGGAGAAGGTTTTTTTGGCCAAGAAGGCGCTTGACAATTATTTTTCATTTTGCAGATCACAATATCCGTTTTTGAAATATTCGATAGATATTTTTGGTGCATACAAATTCTTGGAAAAATTCATAGAAGGGGAGTAAAATGACAATCCTTGAAAATAAAGTGACACTGCATTGGCATTTATGCCGTAGCCGGATTTCGAGCATCAATTTCTGGGGTATCTTGTCGAGGCGTTGAAAAAATCTAAAATTGAGATTGAAAATGCGGTTTATACTGAAAAAACCTGCAAAAATTTCTGAACGTGAGTAAGAGAAATCCCTGAATACAAATGTATGGAAACGTCGCCCCACTTTTTCCTACAGGGAAATGAGGCATTTTAAAGCATACAAGTGCTGCAAAAGAAAAACTTGAAGGAAAAAAAAAATTGTTGTAGAGAGAATTTTGTTTTAAAAACTCCTATTCGTTATACAAAGAAAATCGTTGTTGAGAGAGTCTACCTGTGTACATTTTTCTTTTGTTGAAGCATTGCGTCATCTCAGGCATAGGCGAGACTCTGGTGAGTCCTGTTCAGTACTCTTCTGTACTGTCTATGCATTTTAAAACGCATCCAAGTCTTTTAGGACATTATTGAAATAAAAAAACCCAGTTATGCGAGTAATACCCGTTTAAAATGCGACTTTCGAGTCGGGGATTTCGTGCAGCTTCGTTTTATTGGTGTTCTTTCACTGTGTGCCAGTACTGTATCAAGTTAAGTAGTACCAATGAGGCGAGCACCTGGGCCATCTTCATCTTGTCGACTTGTGATTGATATTTCACTTATATTTCGCGCGTGGAAGAATCTTTTGATGTCATCTGGTTTTAGTGCAGTTGAACTTCGATTACTCGAACCTCCTCAAGTTGAATACGTCTCAATGTCAAGCTTTTTTAGGCCCCTGTCGGAATTTTTCTTGGGAAGAATGCGTTGAAACATCCTTAACTTCAAGGATTCCTCCTCAAATATTCTGGAGGCCTTTTGGCAATGTTTTTCATTGACACAGGAATGAAAATTTTACTTGATGTGTTTTGAAAGGAAGTGAGGGACGAATTGGGCAAATAAACTCGAGCCTCGCAAGTTCAACACCCTTATCAACTCGTCGAAGGAGCAATTTTAAGCCCAGAAAATTCCCAATTGAAATTTTCTGTAATTATTTTTTATTTTCCCCACAAAAAAGCACATTTTTCCTAACTCGAAGCGTCCCGCACTCGATTTATTTTTTTTCTGGTCCCTTGAAGTTTGACTTGGGAGAGGTTTTGAATGTGAAAAGGCGAAAAGTGTTAAATGGCAATTTTTCTAGAATATAAGGCCTAGAATATCACGAATTATAATTTTCTTGAATTCTTGTATCCTTCCACCAACACAAACGTTTATTTTCCTTACTAGATTTTTGTTGTTGCTTGTTTCATGAAGTTTGGCTTGAAGAGGTTTGACTCGTGGCTCTACTCTAAAAATCGAGCTTAACAAATGACCAATTTTCGCACGTCACGTATTTCGGATTCATTAATTTTTTATTCTTTCAAGCTCGATTGAAATGATCGTGAATGGATTTTTTTCGTCATACTTCCGGGTTGTCGATGGGATTCATTAAAATCATGAAGTGTGGAAATTATCCCGATGGTCGATGGATCGATTTTTTTTTCGAAAATGGTGATTTAGATTTCACGTATCTGTGCGTTACTTGCGTCGTGGCTTGATTTTCTGCGAAGCATTAATCTCTCTCCGCCACGCGTTCGACATCCCACGTGTCAATATGGCTCGGTTCTGTTCATTTTTTTTTTCTCGCCTGCGTCTAAGTTCAGCATATTTCTCGGGTGTTGATTTTTTAAATCCGGGTATTTGTTTACTTGAGGAAAGCTGCGGAGTTGAGTCGGAAATCCCTTGGTTGTACGTGACGATTACAACGTCGGAAGAGTCTAGACTTGGAAGGAAAGAATGTGTCTCGGTGCTAATCAATGCAGGTGGACTCTCTCTACGACTTTGTCTACAGTGATTTTTTCTTTGTTTAACAAAAAAATGATTGCGTTTTTATAGACTTTTATTCAACTTGACTTGGGGTATGTCTGTCTGTTTAATGTGTATCCAGATTCAGCATACGGTATTTTGTTACTGAAACCCACTTTTGAATGTCCATTATAGCTCAAATTTTGCACACTTGTCATACATTAATGACAATGCAATGTTTCGAAACTTCAGAATTTTTTTATGACCAGAAAATTGTAAAATTGACTGAACGAAAATTATCATGAGACACACTCTTAACCCCTTTAAAACTGAATTGATCAAAGTTTTGGGGTTGTATTTATCGAGCATTGCTTCGAACATTGTGAGAGTTTCGAAATTTTGGAATGAAAAATAAAGTTCTATTTGAAAAGAAATAAATTTGAAAATAATTAAAAAGAATTCACAGTGACATCTACTCATTCAATTGAATTGAAACTTTTTCTCTTGTGAAATGAATGTATTTCTCTAAACTGGGATTTTTGTGTTTTATACTTGTAAAAAAAATTGATAAAAAAATTGAAAGCCCTTCAAATTCAATTTGCAGGCCTCTCAATTGTCTTAAACAATTTGAAATTTTGGTTTCTGGTACAGTACTTGATTTGTTTTTCTNTGGTTTCTGGTACAGTACTTGATTTGTTTTTCAATAATCTCGTGATTTTTTTATTTTTAGGAAAATACAAATTTTTACATAACTAAAAACTTGTGAAAGCATGCCTGCCCCAAGCAACACAACCTTTTCCTCCTTTCTTTGACTCTGGAAAGGTCTGGAATTTTTATTCGAAGTGCCCTGCATTGTAGCAAAGTTACGTAAATCCATTGCAAAAAGTACTTGAAGCAAGACATTTTCGTCATCTGCGTAATTTTTTTCCATTTTCCTGCCCAACAATTTGTTGTGCAAAATTTTCATTCTATACGATGGGCCTTTTTAAGGCGGAAAGTCGCTGTATCACTAGCCTGACAAGCTAACTCCATGTTTAGCTTGAATGGCAGTCAAGTTGAAGTTCGTCTCAGGAATCATGTTACATTAGTACATTGCTGTATAATGTTGAGTATTATTCATTCGCGTGGATATTGATTTTTATCTGCACTATTTTGATCTGCTGGAAAAGTGCAGCGTTGGAAAATTGAGTAAATTTTTAGTTAGTCTTTGGAAAATTGAGAGGGGTACTGCATGTTCTTCAAATACCCGCTCAACGAAATACACACACAATGAAAAAATCTGCGTAAAAATTTGTAGGCGAAAAAACATGATTCGTATTACGAAATTATTCGGCAGAAAAATGGTGAAAAATTTTAAAGTTATACGTTTTTTTTTTTCAATGGAGAAAAAAACATACTTCTACATCAGAAAGTTTTGAACAAAACTTCTCAGGCCTGCTTCAATTTAATGCTGAGGACTATTTCACAATTTTCCCGAGAGACGTACTCACGATTTCTTGAAACGGGTCCTCGGATTTAAAGCTCTTTAAATGACCCGAGTAATTTGAAGTGGGTTCGTAAATTCGGGCTGGCGAAAAGAAGCCCGAGTATTTTTCGCGAGCAAAGAAAAAGAATAAGACTTGGGAAGGGGGAGTCGAAGAGATTGGAATGTTGCCGAGATGCACCGACGACTGGAGTGTCGACGATGGGCATATTCGGTCGTGGGCGGGTCTCCTCCTCCTTCCCTCACTGCTGGCGACCTCGGAAGACCCGGGTTCATCCTTGGCCTCTCTTTTCGTGTGTCTGGTCTATTTTTTGCACAGCGAGCTTTGCCACTCGAAAGGGAGGGAGAGAGAGGAGAAGACAGAGAAACCTCTCGATTTAGTTATTTGTGCGTGTGTCGAAGGCCTGTTACCTTGCTTTTCAGTCCGTTTCGCGCGTCTCTGGAAGACGGAAATGAATGCCAGTCCTCAATTGTGATGTTGTGTGAAAGTGAAATCAGTGGAGTGTTGTAATGACCATAAAATTCCATCCCAACGAATCTCGTTTTGGCGAATTTTTCGTCGTAACTAGTTTTTCTTCTTGGTCCCAGCAACGGGATCATGTCGTACGAATCTCATTTTGACGAATTCGTTTGAGGCTCTAATCTCAGTACTGTACTGTATAAATAATTTTTTTTATCTTGGTCCCGGCAATTTCTCCATGGTCGCCATGTTGTAAAAATCTCGTTTTAACGAACTCACTTCAGGCTCTAATCTCGGATGACAGCATTTCACCGGGTAGTCGAATCTTAAGGTACACAATTCATTTTCATTATGTTGTCAATATTATCCCTGAAACGATAAATAATTTTAAATATTTGGTAAAACTTTTTAGAAATTTGGACCGCTTCCTACTTGATGAACACTTGAAGATTGTTCAATTAATCATTTTTTAATTCCATGAAATACTTCAGGGTAAACTGATCTCCTCTCATTCTAATTCGAACCAACAAGAATATTGGCCATTGAGGAACATTGAATATATTTTTGGAAGGGGTGTGGCCTATTTGCTTTGAAAATTTCTGGATTTTTCACAGAATTATATTTTGTAGACGGGTGATTGTAACAATTGTATTATGAAAATGTATTTAAAAACCCTGAAAGGAAACTTGAATTTCGGATGCCTGCAGCTGCAGATATTTTTGCTCTTCCTGCACTCAAGTCCAGACCCCCTGAGGCGCCGCCACCTGTTGGTGGCCAGGACAGAGTTAGAACCATCCTTGGGAGCATCTGCTCCACCAACGGGATTTCCAGGAAGTCCATAAAAAGCAGAAACTCTTAAAAATTGGAACAAAGTTAAGTGGCTGTCCCCTGGGAATTTCAATTTGCAGTTGGACTTTTCTACCTAAAAATAGAATGCCTCCTATTGAAAATTGTCCATGAGAAAGATTTAAACCTTCCTCCCTAGACATCCCAGTTGTTTTGTGTGGATGTGTACGAAATTTATTTTTGCGCATTTGGCAACTTCTGATGGGTTTTTCAAGTGCATTTCAACCCCATTTGTTTGATTGTTCTGCAGTTGTTCAAGAAGCTTTCAAGCTTCCTGGGAAGGGGGAATTGAGATGCATAAATTTGGTTGCTTCAAATTATAGAGTGCAGAACAAGATCAGAATTCAAGAGGCAAGGCAGAAATAGTCTGTGTGTTATAAGAATACAACTTTGTACAAATTTAAACTCAAGACTTCAAAGATTTTTTTTTTACCTTGTATTGGACAATGTTACAGTCCAATACTTGATTTAATCCACGTTTTTGCAACATCGGTTGATGTGTAGGATTTTATCAATACGCGGTTTTGTTGGAGAAACGTCTGGGACGCGTACCCTTTTTCAGGAAACCTTTGGGCTTGAAAAATCAGGAAGTTTTTGTGTTGCAGTGTTGGAATTTTTTAAAGTTTCCTAATTTTTAATTGAAAATGCTGTTGATTTGATCCACGTTTTTGAGGCATTGGTAGATTTGTGGGATATTCAGTGTGGTTTTTTTCTGAGAACATTTGGGGCACAACCTTTGGGCTAGAAAACAATTTGGGATTATTTGTGCTGACATTTTTTATGTCTTCCCGGAATGGGCCTGATTTTTCGCAAAAATCGGAAATTCGATTGATTTTTTCAAAGTTTTCTGATACATCGGTTGAAATGTGGGATATTATCAAGGACTCCTTTGAGTCCGAAAACGAGTTGACGCTGCCGGAACGCTGCGTGTCCGACCGTTTTTGGCCAGATTTCTTCACAAAATGTTCCCGTTTCGCGCCAATGGTTCGTTTCTTTGCGCATTTTCCAGCCTCCGTTTGAAATACTGTATCTCATTGTATGGAATTAAACTTGGTCTGATATCACCTTTTTCTTCTGCTTTTTTTCTTTCTTTCTAGGGAATGGATGGACAATTGTCACCCCTGAACGGAGTTGTTCGTGATTTGCCGAGAAAACCGTGAGTGTCTTATTGCAGCTGCTCTACGGAGTTTTCGTTTGATGAAGAACATTTGAAACTTGCTTTCTTCGACTTTTGCGATGCATCAGCTTCCTGAAAATAAATTTTATCTCTCTTGTGCGTCGGCACAGTTGTTGCGTACGTTATCTGCGCCGTTGTTTGTACGAGGGACGCAACAAAAGTTTTCGGAATACTGTATACTGTAAATTGAAATGGCGTACGATTGAGCTGAAGAAAAAATATTGTTTAGGTAGGGAAGAAACAATTTTTGGCATATGAAAAATATTCACCCCTTTGTGACATTTTTCGCGGCGGAAATGTTTGTTGAAGTCACCCCGGCAACTTTCTGCTTTTCTCGCGGAAGATGAGGCAAATGTCTCGCAGATTTTTTTTGGCGTAGCCCAGCTTCTTCAAAATTGTTGAAATCTACGCAGCATTACTTTCAAGGGTTGCCTCCAGATTTTTCAAGATAATCCCGCTAATTTTTCACCAGCCGACACATTCTCATCACGTGGATTAAAAAAATAGCGGAATTAATAATCAATTTATGGCGGCAACCTGTGGAATTGATGCCGTGTCAATTTCAAGAATTTTGAAGGTGAAGCTGGGCTAAACCAAACAATCTGCGAGATGGACGCCTCGTTTTTTGAGTGAGGAGCAGAAAACTGACTTTTTTGCAAATATTTTCCGCAAACGTGTCAAAAAGGGCTGAAATTTTTCTTGTCTCCAAGAATGTGTTTTCTGAACAATGAATTTTTTTTTTTAGCTCAATCGCGTACCGTTTCAATTTCTATTGCGAGAACTTTCGTTATTCCCCTCGGATGTGCAAGTGAATCGCCGTTTTATTTACTTTTGGCGTATATCTATCGCAAAGGAAGCGTAGAATCGAATCGAATGAACGCACCTTGTTTCCGGGAAAATATGACTTGGTCTGAAAACAAGTCATGGTACAATTTCCACGCATGGTACAATTTCCACGCATCACATGAAATATAATCTCTTATTCAACACATTGTCGAGGCTGCTAAATTTTGATATTCTGTATTGCAAATGAAGCGCTGCGGCATGAGCAAAAATCGTTCGATAACAAAGCTGAGATTGGAATGAGTCTCTTAATTTTATCTGTTTGAATAATGTACGAGTTTCTTAATATACCTGGTACGGTACTGTATGTTCGTGTTGTAGGTACGTACGGCGTTTTTATGATTTCTTTCAGTTGTTGAGAAACTGTTCGAACTCTGATAGAATTTATATTGGACGGATTTTTACTTGGCTTAAAATTTTTTATGTTTTAAAATCACGCGAAATTCTTCGTTTTCTAGACTTTCTAGGCTGAGTTTACAACATGAAATTTACGTCTAATCCGAATTATCCGTCCTGTTGTCGTTAATTTCGGTGAAGGGGCGAAGGATGATGTCGGTTGTGTGTTTGGGGATGTCTGTCAGGTTTATTTTAGAAGATTGTATGCAAATACGAATTTTTGAATGTTTTTTTTTTTCGTACATTTCCTTCCAAGTTTTAACGCTGCTGTTTCAGCTTGAATTTTTTGTTCTTTTTCCTCTGGTCTCTGCAGGTTGAAGGAATGTTTGTTCACCGTCAAAGACTCCGGCTTGGTTTTGCCGCATGACACGGCGAGGAAGACGAAGCAGAGTGGGAATGGAAGTCGTAGCAAGGTGCGAAGCGCGAAACGGAACCGCCGAAGTGGCGCCTGGGAGGACGCCACAGCTGCCGCCGCGTGGACAGAGCAGCAGTTGCCGACGGCGGCGGCGGCAGTGTCCACTTCCGCCCCAACTTCCCCGTCCATGGTTATCCTGCGGGTCACGCCGCCGGGGTCCCCGTTGTCAACGAGGGTGGCCACCCTAAACGACGGCAACCCGTCGTCGGACATTCACCAGCATTTGCAGTCCATGTTGCATCTCTTGCGTTCGGAAGATACTTTGAAAATGGTGGGTGCACCTTTTTCTTGGGTCGGTGTTGAGAGGCGGAAATGAGCGAATGAGCGTTTCTGGGGTCTTTGAAACAATGGAACTGTTTTTACTCGAGTGAGACGCGCATCAGAGTTTTTCAGTTTTTTTTTTTTTTAATTTTAATGAAATTCTATTCTTGAGTAGGATGCTCACCCAATTTTTAGCGACTATAAAATTGTAAGTTTTAAAAAATAATTGCACCCAAAGTTCGGATTTAGACATGGTTTGCTCTTTGAATTCGACTAGTTTTCAATTATTTCCGTTACAGTGAGGTTTTATATTGAAATTGGTCCAAAATTTTCCATCGGAATCAATTACTGATGATACACACCTGAAATGTAAACCTAATTAATACGCGCACCCGCTTTTTCCCTATGAATTTTGAAGAAAGGTGCGCGTGGTACTTGAGTAAATTCGGGTTAGTTTTGTTGTCGTACTGCATTTACTCAAGTACCACAATCAAGTACAGTACAGTATCATGCACAACTAAATTTTAGAATTAAATTTTTTTATCTGCGTAAACAATGCACACCACCGTTTTCCTCTCAAATTTGATAAGAAAAAAGAGTTGCGCGTGGTACTTGAGTAAATGCAGTACAACAACAAAACTAACCCGAATTTACTCAAGTACCACGCGCAACTTTTTTTTATCATCAAAGTCGAGAGGAAAACGGTGATGTGTATTTTTGACGCAGATAAAAAAAATTCAATTCTAAAATTTAGTTGTGCATGATACTGTACTGTACTTGATTCTAATGGGAACTCTTGGACCAAGTTTAGTAGAAAATATATTTTTGAATGGAAAAAATTGAGAATTATTCAAATTCATGCCTGAATTCAAATTTGGGTGTTCTTATTTTTGAAATGTGGTTTTTGAAGTCACTGAAATAATGGGCGTGTTTTGATCAGGGATAGGATTTTGTCAAAATTTTCAACTGGAAAACCCGTGAGCGCGTCTTACTTTACTTGTGGGATTGTGGTACTTCAGTAAGTACGGTATTTTGTTGTTCGCTCATAAGTTACCGTATTCCTTAGTTGTGGTAAGAAAATAGTCAAACCTTGGTTTTTATGCCACCCATGCGTGGTGCCACAAATGTCTTTGGAATGAATCTCTCATCATTGTGTTCTCGTGGGAAGACCCAATTCATTGCATAATCGTAAAACTTATTTTCTTGCATGAAAAAAGAATCAGAAATGTAGGCGTTTTTCTGGGGATACTATCCAAGTATTACTGGGAACCACATCATCTTCAAGTGAAAACTCAGGATCACTGTAAAGTTAAACAGTCTTATTCTGCAATTCACTTGATCAAACCATTCTTGTTGCAGGACACCTTGCTTTATTGAAAAAAAAAAACTAGAGCTTTTCTGGAAACATTGGTGATTCCTGCACATGGTATAAAACTCAAACTAAACTTCAAGGAACAGCTCTGCTTTTTCACTAGACACATCATGTGAAAACATGGAAAACAGTTTTCAGCACAAGTGCCACATGCCCTTGAGGAAGATGCGGATCACGGTTTTTCAGTAAATTTTATTTAACGTAGCCTTGAGTAAGATGCACACCCCACCTTTAGTGACCATTAAACCGCAATGCTTAAAAAAAGCACCTAAATTTGAATTTTAACGTGAATTAATCCTGAATTTAGTGGATTTTTCATTTTTTCCAGTTAGAAGAAGTCTTCCTGTTGAAATTGGTCCAAAATTTCCCATTAAAATCGAGTACAATATGCCCCCACACTTCTAAAACTTTTTCAAAATATATACCCGCCTATGACGTGCCCCCTTTTTTCACTCAATTTTGAAAAAAAGGGTTGCGTGGTACAGTACAGTACAGTACTTGAGTAAATATGGTACTGTATACAGTATTCTGTCTTATTAAATATTGCACATTCAATTACAAATATTTTAAAAGCAGTTCTGCACATTTCAGCTCCTTGTTGCTTTCGCTCTTATTAAGAAAAATCTGTGGTCTGACAAGCTTATTTTGCCTACAATAGGAACCCTCAACTAAACGTTCCTCTGATACAATACCCTTCACACTCTTCCTGAGTGCCACAAAATTTGGCACGACAATTGATGGCATAAGTCAAACTTCGACTGTACAATAAACTGTAACACCAATCATTAAATCCTTGAGGAAACTTGCGTTCCATTATTCGTGTCTTGCTTTAAATTCTGGAAGAGGGAAAAGCAGAGCAAATATTCAGAATTTTGGCTGTTTTAAAAAAAATCAGATTTGCTTGTCTTCTTGGGTAACCCGTGTTCAGATGTATGGCAATGTCAGTAAGTACCGTATCTACTGGAGTACCATGCGCCCCCGAGTGAGACACGAACTTCAGGATTTAATCTAAAATTTCGAGAAAATCTTATCCCTGTAAAAGACGCGCGCCTTAGTCTTCAGTTACAGCACCAAAATTTCTATTTACAAAACGGTTGTTTCAAATGGAAGCCCACTAAAAATGTGATTCAATGGCAATGTTTTGTTTCATACAAATAAAAGTATCATTAGTAAGAAAGCTCTGAAAATTTTGGAAGTTGGGGAGAAAAGTTTCGAATTTCGAAAAGATATCACTTGAAATTTTGTCCCTGACGTGTAAATAATTGTTTGCCGTGGTTTATTTGAAAAAATATGCGCATGGTACTCAAGTAAATACATATCTTAATAAGGTACTGTATTAATGTACTGGATTTCTGGTCGTTGTGAGATAAGTTCATTGTTTTGATTGGATTAGAATGTTTTGATTTTCGAGGTGAGTAAGAATCGAATATTTATATTCTTTCAAAGGCATAAAATTCCAACTCAAGTTCGTTGTTCCGAGTTGAGTCGAATCTTTGGAGTTTTGAGTTGTGCAGTGAGACTGAAATATTTTTTATTCTTTCAAAGGCCGTGAAGTTGGAGTCGGCGCATGAGGGAAGAACCCGGTACCTCGCTGTCGTGGCTTACGGAGAGGAGAGCATACTGCTGGGAATGGATTGCCGAATTTTAGAAACTACCTCAATTGGACTCTGTTTGCGATTACTTGCCGATACAGCCATTACGCTCGACGGTGACGGGTGAGTGTATGACGCGATATGTTGCCTACGCGCGTTGGATTTCGGGTTAATCCGTCACTGACTTATTTTTCCCCGTGTCACGTCAGGGGGTTTCGAGTCAGCACCGCAGGCAGGAATCACATTTTCAAGCCAGTTTCCGTTCAGGCCATGTGGTGAGTTCAGGTTTCGTTTACGTGTGTGAATTGCAGTGCAGTAGTATGTGCATGGGTTTGGATTTTACCCTTGCATGCAAGTTTTCGACCTCTGTTTTGAATTGAGATCATCATGATTTGTAGAGTTGGAAGCATTATGATCGAGTTTTTTTTTTCAAGTTTCTATTTGTGCAAGAAGTTGTACGAAGATTTGACGTGTTCTAATTTACGATATAACCTCGATATAACTCGAATCTGTCCAAGTCGAATTCCTCCCTGTGTCGAATTCAAGTCCCTTCCTCAAAATTTTTTTTTAGAAACAATTCTTCTCAACTTGAAAGATTTCCTCCTCAAACCTCCAGAACTCGAATTTTCCGGAGGCCTTTTGGCTATAATTTTATTGACGCAGGAAACGGGAAAGCGTGGAAAACGTAACTTGATGTGTTCTGCGAGGAAGGGAAAGAATAATTGGGCAAATGGAACCCTAGCCTCCAAGTTCAACCTCCTGTCAACTGATTTGAGCAGTAATTTACGGCCTAGATTCCCTAGAATATCACCAATTTTAATTTCCTGTAATTCTCCTTTCATTCCCCCAACAAAAGTTCTTTTTTTTCCGAATTCTTTTTTTTTGAGTTCGAATGTGTTGGACAGTGTTGTTCTTGAGTGTGATTTTCGAAACATATGTGACGACATTGTTTTTCTTAAAAATAGTGATTCGAAAAGTATCTCAAAAGCTTCCGTTTTTTATACGACCAAAAATCTTACTGCCTTGACTCACGTGGATGTGTGTGTTCCAAAGTGATTGAAAAAGTCCTGATTTATAAACTGTCCTTTTTTGATTTTTTTGAAAGCACGGTTAGTGTTTATTATGAGCGTTTGGAGTCTCAAATTAAGGGAATAAGTTATATTTTACGAGTATTTTACTACGAAATTCCCCCGAGATGAACACGGGGGATCGTTCGTCGATGATGCGTGACCCTGTAGTTTCCTATTGCTTTCAAGTTTTTTTTTTTTACTCCCTGGTATTACAGCAGCTTGTAACGGCGATTAATATGAGAAAGCGGCGATTCCGATGGGAGTTTTCCCAAAGCCATCTTACTTCACTCATTAATCTTTAACGGATGTTCCGTACCCGCACTTCGTTTTCTCGAATTTAGAACATTTTTTTCCGAGCCTTGTCACTCGCTGATCCGACACGGTGATTTATTTTCGTGAGCTTTCAGATGCATGAAGATCAATTTTGAATCGGGAGATTTGCTCCTGATTTTATGGTGGTTGAAGGATTTGATCGAAATTGATCGTGGGAAGGATTTATTTGTTGAGTTGAACTGGACTCCTTCAGCTGTTAGGTGTTGAATGAGGAATTTTTTACGATCAATTTGACTCTCAGTGATCAGATAATCGTTCTGAATTTTGATTTTCACCTTCGCACAGTTTTTCTTTGGGATTCCATTTGAATCCATTATATGCCGCTCGTTATTGAGTGATGTGTCATTCTTTCTTGTTCTTGAAGTCGGGGTGTTTGAAGAAAATCTCTTGATTTATTTAGAACGCTTCCGTATGGTTTTTACTTTTTAGTTTTTGAACTCTTGATTTCACTTCGTGTTAACTGAAATGCGGAACTTCCATGTATATCGCGAACTTGCTGCTTAAGAATTTAGAGTGACTTCGGAACTGGCCCAAGTTTGATGCCTCATTCTTCCTTGATCTATTTTGTTCTTGAAAGTCAAGATTTTGAAGTTCATCCATCCCTTCCTTCATTTTCTACGTTTCTGCTTGGTTTCGACCCATATTATTATTTTTTATTTCTGACTACTTTCACTGATTTTTTAAAACTAAAATGGGGAACTTCCGTGTGTATCGCAAACTTGCTGCATGAGAATTGAGAGGGATTTGTGAACTGGCCCAAGTCGGATTCCTCAAAATGCCGGGATTTGATTTGTCACGGAAGTATGACGCATGAGTTTCCTTCTCTTTTCTTTTTCGCGTATTCCGCAGGTCGGCCCTACAAACGTTGCACAAATCCTGCGGCGCCGCGCGACAGCGCAACTTCTTTTTTGGCGGCGGATCTCACGAGTGGGCCAAGAGTTACGAAAGTGCGCCAGTCCGTTCCGACCGGTCCTGCATCAACGAGTGGAACGCCATGGACGATCTCGAGAGCCGTCGGCCGCCGAGTCCAGACTCGTTGCTGTCCCGATTGCGGCCCGGAGTGGCCCAGCGCCAAGAGACGGAGGGCATGATCAGGGCCAAGCTCAAGGAGATCATGATGTCGGTGGACCTGGACCAGGTGACGAGCAAGTCCATCAGGATCAGGCTGGAGCGAGAGATGAACTTCGACTTGGCCGACTACAAGAGTTTCATTGACCAGGAAATGATTACGATTTTGGGACAGATGGACCAGGCCACGGAGATTTTCTCACATTTGTACTTGGGGTCCGAGTGGAACGCGTCCAATTTGGAGGAACTGCAGAGGAATGGGTGAGTATTTGTCATTCTTACGATTTCTCATATTTTTACAAAAGAGGTTCTCACCAACAACAAAAAAAGAAACGAAGGTTAAAACCGTTAAATGATGCCAAGCGCTGTCTGAAGTTTACTGACTCCCTTCTTCTTCTTCTCAAATGTCGATACTCACTGTCGCATTCATCAGATTTCTTGCAGATTGTGTGAGAGAATTCTGGGTGCACTAAAAGAGCTGCGTGTTTCTTTATTGCTGATTTTAAGGTTTTTCAAGAGCAGAGTCGAAGAAATTCGGTAATGCTAAAAGAAAATGCGAAACCGTGTAAGTAAGTAACCGTGGGTCAGAACTGATGAGCAATAAAGGCGATTTTGCTTCATCTTGGCTGAGTCAGTGAGTTCAGGTGTGCTGAGAATGATCGTATCACCTCTCTCCGTGTTTTTGTTTCGTTTTTTCCCACCTTTTCATTGTGTGAACCTTTTGCTTGAAAAGTTACTGTGACGATTACTATTTTTTACAGGATCACGCACATACTGAACGTGACGAGAGAAATCGACAACTTTTTCCCGGGAATCTTTGAGTACTACAATGTTCGAGTTTATGACGACGAAGCTACGCAACTGCTCAAGTACTGGGACGACACCTACAAGTACATAACCCGCGCCAAGTGAGTACTATGTACACACGCATCATGGTAACGTGTACAAGGTGGATTGCGGGAAATGAAATATTTTAATTTTAAGTTGTAGGGATCGTCTGAACAGTTGAGGATTTCAAGTCGATGAAAAAAATTCAAGTTAAAGCTCATTAAACTCTCATGAGAATACAGGTGGACTCTGTACAACGAAATTCAGGGGACCTGAAAAATAGTTCTAAAGATTATTTTGGTTGTGGATACGGGTAGAGACCACCTATGGGACAAACAGAAAATTCGTTTTGCAGAGAAAATCGTGGTAGAGAGAGACAGAAAGAGTCAACCTGTACTTTCAAATTTTATTGTTGTAGTGTCACGGGCATTGCTAAAACGACTGTAGATTGTAAGCATAAATTGAAGTGCAGATTGTATTCATAAATTGACGTGTGCTTTCCCAGAAATTTAGTAAATGTTGAAAACGACTGCTTATTATGCTGAAAAACTGACCCCTCTTCTTGAATAGCTTCCGAAATTTCAGTGCTTGAATCGAATTTAAAAATTCCAACAGTTCTCATAAGGTAAGTACTGTAGAGATTATTGCTCGAGTACAGTATTCTATAAAAATATATGTCATGTCATATGCTTTATTCAACCGTTTTGTAGTCACAGGTGCATGCGACGTCATAAAAAATAATTTTTCGACAACTAATTTTTTATAAAACAATAACATCCTTTTTGTAAGACAGAAACGCGGAACAGGAAACAGATAAGTCAAAAATTTATTTTTATAAGAACTCAATTGATCGAATTTTTGTAACTTCACGTTTTTTCTAGCCTCCGAAGGTATTTTGTTCCAAAAATCCACCTGTTTATTAACAATCAGCCCCGGAAAACCTTTCTTCAGAACCCATTTTTCATCTTTAAAGTATTTTATTTCACCCTATAATGCGGGGGGCGGGGTTTAAACATTATATTTGAGAACTTTTAATAATTTTTATTAGTATTCAACTGTTTTTTTTTTTGCCGATCAGCTTACTACAATGATTGTTTTGATGAAAACGTTGGCTGAAGAGAGCCTGACGAACGTTTGTTGATTTTTCTTTTCTCGGGAATTAACCTGACAGGAGTTCTGTAAAATTTGAAAACCTGCAGGGCAGTTAGACCTTTTGATTAGAGTCTGGAATGCACCAGCTCAAACAGCTAGTTGACTGAATTTTCCATCGTTTTTCGACGAATAAATCACTTTCTTACCAATCAGTCAAGAAAAAACTTCGGGGAAACTTTTTTCATTTGGTTGCAATTCCGTGCAGAGAATCGGATCATTTCTGCTGTAAATGTGTTCTTTTAAAAAAGGAAGTCTTGGCGAAATCAATATTTCAAATTTATATTACATCTAAGCTGAAATATTGATTTGATTCATGAAAATATTCCCTGAAATGCAGACATACTTACGATATTGTATTTCCCGACGGAGCATTTCACCATTTAAGGTCATTCTGAAATTGCTGACGAATATGACGAGAGTTTCATACTGCAGTGCTCATGGTGAAACCACAAGTTTTTTGCTCTCGTTGATTTTCCTGTGATCAATCAATAAAAAGATAACTTCTTGAAATTTTTTTCAGTTCTCCGTATACCATGTTCCTGAATTTTAATTTCTGTTTGAATTTCGGTGTTACGCCGAGGATGCTCGTTCTGAAATACAGTACAGTAAAATCTCGTCCCATGAACCTGATACAAATTCGTTACGAGATTCATGGTTCTTCGAGCATGTAGGGCTGACATTTTTTTGGAAAACGGGCAAGAGATGCTTAGTACTGTACTCCCACAACAGATTCGTGAAGTATTCTCCAAGTTTTCAACATCTCTTGTTCTGATCTTACTGAAGTATGAGCTGAAATGAATGGAAAATTCATGTGTAAGGAGCGCATTTATTCATTGAGAACTGTATGTTCCTTGAAATTTAGCAGTATCCTTCCGAGCATGCTCTTCTTCCAAAAAGTTAGCCAATTTATAAATTCTGAAGTAAAGCTGAGTACATTTTGATGTGAGCTTTTGGGATACGGACAAATCGAGATAGACAATTTTGAGCCTGGACAAATCAAGGCAGAAAATTTGAGACAGGGTTATTTAGAGACAGGGACCATTGGAGACAGTCCCAAAGCAACTCTGAGCATACAAATGTTTTTCTTTTACACTCGATTTTCTGGCTTTCCCAAGATCCCCCCCCCACCCCCCCGCCAACTATGCACAATTCAAAAAATTATTTTACCCTTGATTTCTTCCATTTTAAAGAATCTTGGTT